>ML786575.1:295206-311526 GCA_009831015.1 Picea engelmannii | reverse complement strand
CAATGAATGCACTATCAAACTCTTCTGTCCATTCATACCTGACCCCCTTGTGTTGAAAAGTGATGATGGGTTTCGCTATTTTTGAGAATCCTTCCACAAATCTCTGATAATAACCTGCTAGCACCATGAAGCTTCTCACCTCATGGGAATTTTTCGGCACTGGCCACTCCATA
Source organism: Picea engelmannii (assembly GCA_009831015.1). NCBI lineage: Eukaryota > Viridiplantae > Streptophyta > Pinopsida > Pinales > Pinaceae > Picea > Picea engelmannii. The sequence goes on along the minus strand of ML786575.1, from coordinate 311,353 downwards.
ATGGCCTTTACCTTTTCTGGGTCTACAGAGATTCCTTCACCGGAAATGATATGACCTAAATAGTGGATCTCTTTCTAAAAGAAGGAACACTTCGACAACTTCCCATACAATTTGTTCTCTCTAAGGCAGGACAACACTACTCGTAAGTGTTCCTCATTTTCTCTTTCGTTCTTGGAATAGATGAGGATTTCATCTAGAAATACTTGTACAAAATGGTCTAAGTACTTCTGGAATACGTCATCCATGAGGCTTATGAATATTGCTTGCACATTGGTCAATCCGAAAGGTACTACGACAAACTCATAATGTCCAAACCGAGTTTGAAAGGTAGTTTTTGGGATATTGCCTTCCTTAATCCTTAACTGATGATACCCTGATCGCAAATCAATCCTTGATAATATCGTTGCTCCTTTCATCTGATCAAAGAGGTCATCTATTCGTGGCATCGGGTACCTATTTTTCATTGTAGCATGATTCAAGTCCCTGTAGTCTATACACAGTCGTAAGGATCCATCCTTCTTCTTTACAAAAATTACTGGTGCACCCCAAGGTGAGGCACTGGGCCTTATTAGCCTTAAGTCTAACAACTACTTCAGCTACATTTGCAACTCACAAATTTCTGGTGCTGTCATCTGATACAGAGTCTTGGAGATTAGTTCTGCACCAGGTTTTAGCTCAATAGTAAAATCAAGCTCCCTCTCAAGAGGTAACCCTGGTAACTCGTTCAGAAAAACATCCTTAAATTATGACAATACCTAGTACTGATCCAATGAGGGTCCCTTCCTTTCATTCACTACTTCCACTACATATAATTGACACCCTTGCCTCAAGCATCGCTTAACTTTCATAGTTGAGATAAAGCGTAATGACACTTTTCTCCGGACACCTTGGATCTCTATTGGCCTTCCTTCGTCGTCTACACAGAGCACCCTCTTTGTGAAACAATCAACCAAATCTCGGTGAGCTGCTAACCAATACATTCCAATGATTAGGTCATACACCCCAAGAGCAGTGATGTATACCTTCAACCTGGTAGTACACACTCCCAGGTCTATTATGCAATTATCAACACTACGTCCTACCGCTTTCTTTTCCCCGGAATCCATCTCGAATTGTTTAAAGTCATCATGCTCATAGGCTGCCAACCCACTCTTTTCTAATGCATATGGTGAAATGAAACTATCTGTAGCACCAGAATCAAATAAAATATTAATGTTGATATGATTTAGCATACCTGATGACTCCACCACCATGGATTGATGCTCGGCCTGGCGATTATTAACCACTACATAAATATGGTGGCTGCTACTTGCTCTTCCCATTGGGGCCTTTCCCTCTCTATGCGTGGATCTTGATTGTAACTCTAGGCAGTCATGCTGGTAATGGGGTCCTCCACATCCCCAACAGGCAACAGGAGATTGAACCTGCACACTATTATGTGACTGTCTCTGAAATGAGTTCCTTCCCCTGGAACCCCTACCCCTACTAATTGTTCCCTGAGATGGTCATGGACCTGTCTGCATCGTTGGTGATGAATGAGATGCTGCACTCGCTGCCATTGGAATCCCTGTGGTTACTGTCCTTGGTGCAACTCTTTTACCATATGGAGGTGTCCTTGAGCCCCCTCCCCTGGGAAATGTCCTAGGGTCCTTCCCCACGAATCCAGGACGATGCAGAAAGATCGGTCTCATACCTCCAGTTAAGTTAATGTGTTCCTCCACATAATGTGCATTTTCCACAGCTTCTGCTACTAAAGACGATTTCCACATCCGCACCATAGCTCTTATCGTAGGGTTCAATCCATAGATGAAGCACTCTGCCTGTCATTGGTCATTATCCATATATGAAACATATTTGACCAATTCCATAAACTGGATCTCATATTCTTCTACAGTTTTGTTTCCCTGTACTAAGGCATGAAATGCCCCTACTTGTTGTTCCTCATAATACGCTGGAAGATATTTCCTTCGGAACCTCTCCTCGAAAAGTTCCCAACATACTGTGTCTGGGGTAAGGTGCAGTTGTCTTTCCAGGTTGCTCCACCAGTTCAAGGCACTGTCTCTTAACAAAAAAAATTGTGGTCTTCGCCTTTGAATTGGACACATATTCCCTTAAGGCAAAACACCTTGTCATGCCTTCCAACCATGCTTCTGCGCGTTCACTGGCGCGACCCCCGACAAACTCCGGAAGTTTGATCTTCTGCAATTCTCCCGTGATGTCTTCGGCTGGAGGTCCTCCCCCTGAATCCCTTGACACTTATGTATTACCCGTTCTAGATGGTGGGGGTTCCACCTCGGTCCCTGCTGGTTGTCGTCCCTTTAAATTTTCATTTATGGCCTCCAACGAGCGCAGTATGAGAGATAGTTCAAGCAATGGTGGCGGCGGCGCTGGCGATGTTGGTGGTGCCTAAGACAATGCTACCCTGCCTTGATTCCCTCGAGTCTTGACCATCCTGTATGATTTAACCTGCATCAACCAAAGTTGTCAGGGTGAGTTCAAGGATGTTTCAAATTGGTGCTACTCAAACTAGAAACAGGGTTAGGCATAAGTTTTTCTTTACTTGTCTGTAAATAGACATTACTCTCTTTAGGGGATTGGCTAGGTTAGGTCTAAAGCATCCAAGCTTGATTTCTTCACCTATCAAAACTATTGACTCCCTTGCCAGGTAGCTATGATAGCCTTGCGTCTTACTCGCCACTTCCTCTAGTTTACTCTCCTAGTGTGTATACCGCCTCCTTCCCACGTGTCCTAGTCTAAGTCCTTTAAACTTTTCGCTTACAACTAAATATCCTTTTATGCTTGAATCGTGGGCTCTCCTTGGCACGTTGAACATATGCATTGAATTGTGTGTCTTGGTGGCTATAGGTGCGAGTCTTGAGGATTGTAGAGTGGCGTTCAAGCATTAGAGTTTAGCACTTGGCTTTGACTAGTGGAATGGAATGAAAGGGCTCGACGATTGGCTCAATGAGTTGTGTGTAAGGTCTCATGAGCTTGACGCTTGGATAATCAGAGTTTGTACTTCGGGATACACTCTGTTACCAATAATCTATTTAAGTATATGAATTTATTTGTAAAGACTTATGAGGGCATGTTGGTGTTAGTGCTCTTCTTAATCCGTTTCGCTTGGTGGGTGGTCTTGGGTTCAAAATCCATGGACCCTCTAACATTTTAATTAAATTTTAATGTTGTTTAACTTTATTTTACCTTAAATTAAACTAATTAACTTTACCTAAACTTACTAATTAAACTTTATTAAACTTCATAATTAAGCTTTATTAAACTTAATAATTAGACTTTAATTGAATCTTTAATTTGATTTATTTTTTTAAATATATCAAATGATATATATATATATATTAAAATAAATATTAAAATGATATATTAAATGTTAAAAAATTACGTTGAAAACTACTTTCAAGTGTAATTAAATATCATTTTAAAAATATTATATATATATATATATATATATATATATATATATTTCAACTTAAAACAAATTAAAAATATATATATAAAAGAAAATTTAATATAAACAACTAAAATTAAAATTAAGCCATTTTTTTTTAAAAGACTTTGAATTGGCAACGCGGGGATTGCATGAGGCCCACTCACCCTAAGAATTCTAAGTCAGCAATGTGGGGCTTGCATGCGGCCCACGTGCCTTTCTCTCTCCTTTATTTGGAATAAAAAATTGACCATCTCTTTTAAACCCTAGACTCTTCTATTTCTCCCTCATTTGTTGTGGTTGTGTGGGGAGGTGTGAGGGAGCATGGCTGCCATGGTTAACGCTCTCCTCCATACTACCTACAACTTGGGATTTTCTAGTCAATGGAATTAGTTGGAGCTCGTGGTCCAGGAGGCACGGTTCATGGCTGGCTTGTCTGGCAAATTTCTGAATAGGTCTGTCATTTGTTTGTTTGGTTCATTGAGTCGAGGGTTCCATTCCCATTGATTGCCATAACTCGTAGCTCCCTCTCTTTTTTTTGGCTCTGTGTCTGTTCTTTTTCTTTTGGCTCAAGTATTGAACTTTTTTCTGAACTTTTTCTCACCCACCCAGGTATGTTTTCATTGTTGATTATTTTTGTTGGACTCTTTTGGCGCTGCTTGATTTTAAGTTGCTCATTGTAAGAAACTAGCAATGCATTATTCTAATTGACAGACCTTCACTACGCTCATTGTACTGGAACTGGGTACGAATTTCATGACATTTCCCTATGTTTGGTGGGATGGGCATCATTTTCTTTTAGGTTAAGCACTTATTTGTTGGCTTGGATATGAACCGAGGGCTCAGAGAAACCCAATAAGATAAATGACCCTTTTTTTCTCCTGTCTCATCCTGAAATGAATAAAGTTCCCCAGATCAGTCCACTTCTTTATTTATGTTCGCTTGGTGGCATATAGAATTCCAATATTTACTGAGATTGGCTAATGTTCCAGTCCTCGGTGCTAATTCTATCCAAATCCCATTCAAGCATTACTCGTCCTTGATTCGAAGAAAAAATACCATCGAAGGGGCACTCGTATACCACTGAAGGAAAGGGAGGGAGAGATGGAATCCATGACATTGTCGAAGAAGAAACATCGGCCAGATGAAGCTAGGAAAGCCTTTAAAGAAAGTCATCCATAGGGCATGGAGGGTAGGGGCAATCCAGCCCCCCTCCTATGCTCACTATGTGGGCTTGGCTACTATGGTAATTGCGATGGTTATTTGTTTATTCCTATCCTCTAAACAATAGAAATATATGACACAAGTACTATCTTCCAAAGATAACCATATGAAGGTCACTAATGAAGCAATAAGCAACATGAAGATTATTAAGTTGCAGGCCTGACATGAATGGTCTCATAGGAAAGTCGATACTTCTCATGCTAAAGAACGTATTTGGATAATGAGGATTATGTATACTGCTACTGTAACCATTTTTCTGATGTGGTTATCACCTCTTGCAGTTTATGTTGTATCATTTGGATCATGCATACTGATGTAGATAGAGCTTACTCCAGGTCGAGTTTTTACTGCAATTTCAACTTTTCGCATTCTCCAAGAGCCTTTGATATCCTTTCCTCAATTACTGACTGTAGCAGCACAAGTTGTGGTTTCTCTTCGTCGACTTGAAAAATATCTCCACAGTGATGAGGTGAATGCAAAGGCTGTTGAGAAGCTTTCTGACGGAGCTAACTATGCTCTGTCAATTATAGATGAGTTAAGGCAAGGTCTGGTGGGTTTGGTGTTGAGATATGTGGATGGTTGATGTCTTTGCTTGTGGAATCGGTGCATAAATATGTGACATATATTAAAATATGTTAAATGTGTAAGTATATATATATATATATATATATATATATATATATATATATATATATTACTCCATTTATAAGCATATATTTTATTTTATTTTTACAGTTTAAATAAATGTCTTTTACATATGCCCATTTATATGCCTATAATGTCATCTATGCCTATTTATATGCCTTTTTCTTTGATTATTTGGAGGAGGAAGCATTATGTATAAATATATATATTGATCTGCATATAATAGATATTAGTGGGTTTGGCTTACAGGAGGCGGAGTTGGAGGTAGAGCTTGGCCCTTCAGGCCTAGATTTCAAACAAATAGCTATGATACCATGTGTAGAGACCGTACTTAATTAAATACAAAATTTAATACAATTTAACATATAATTCCCTTCTCATACGCAAATTATTCATTCACTTCATATAAGCATAAATATTCTGTAGAAATTAAAATCTATCTACAGCATGAAAATAACTTAGCAATTCATAATAAAATACCTGCTTCTGATGCTAATTCCCCCGTTGATCTGGTTGTCCTTTGCTGAAAATGAAACTGTGTCAAACACTGCCCAAAACTGAGTTTTCCTCCCTGCCAGCTAGGAGAAACATGTTTGGCTCCCTAGCTCCAAGATACCGTAAGTATATCCTGGCCCTCATGCCCAAAACCCCTACCAACCTGGTGCCCCCTACTTATGATTCACCAAAAACCCACAAAACCAAACTCCTTACACCAGAGATCTCCACAGAAAAATCTCCCACAGAAATATATCCTCCTCCTCAAAATGCTTCCCCCTCCAAAAGAATGCCTCCCCGTAAGGCTCTTCCCCATCATATCCTCCTTCACCGACTCTCCTCCCCTCATTAATTTCCTTATCTCCCCCTTTAATATCTTATCCCCTCCTGCACACATAAATCATTTAATTAAACAAATTAAAATTATTAAGCCCCTAAAATTTATTACCCATGTCATTGAATGTGATATGTAATTAATTAATTAATTAATCAAAAGTTATAAACAATTAATTAATAAATAAATAATTAATTAATATTATTAATTCTAATCATTGTTTAATTAATACCATATTAGGACAATTAATTATCTAATTAATTTTACTTAATAATCCCTAAGCATATATTCAACTAGGGTTATTACACGAGGCCCGTTTTATGGAGTTTCTTCGGTATGATGTGCATCTTAAGATCAAGAAAATTAAGGTCAATAGGTTTTTTTTCAGCCTTAATGTTAGAATACATGAAAATATTAGGATTTTGATGCCTCATACCATGCATGATGTCATATAGAAGGCCCTCGTAGCAGAGGAGGAGCTTATTAGTGGGGGTCATAGCAGGACTCCAGCGAGACTAGCAATGAAGGTGTCATATGGTGCACAACAACATCAGACACTAGACAGAAATACACCTGGATATAGTGGCTTCTAGAGGGGATCCACTTCCACTGCACCTCAGCGACCACCACCTCAGTAGTGGACTCCTTATCGAGGACCACAACTGATTTAGATTATTTTCAGCACTAAATGAGAGTCGAGATATAATAAATAAATGCACAAAGATATCGAAGATATTCAATAATATAACATAAATATATTAGAGATGCAACCATAAATATAGATATACAATAATACACAATTTCTATTAATGAAGGAAATGTACAGAGACTGTAAAAATACAGAGTGAAAGACTCGCTAGAATGGTGGTAGCTTATCTCTAAGAATAGATGTGACGGCTACACGCATTTGCAATAAGATGATTACATTGAGGCTCTAAAGGTCATTTTACAATAAACAAGAATTTCAAAAACCCTAGACATCCAAAAACCTAACCCTAGGAGATGAAGCGCCAAAAGTCATGTGGGCCCCGTTTGGGTAAGTTAGTACATTAACTTCCCGAGGTCGTAACTTTTTCATACAATCTCTGTTTTAGGCGTATGATAGTCCGTTGGAAATGTATTGTCGAGGAGATTAATTTTGGGGCCTCAATCATGCCTTCAATTATTATTAAGTTGGGTTGCTCATAAAAACCTTCATTTAGGCTCCCAAAATGGCCCCGGAAGTTAAAAACTGCTAAAAATAGTAAATTGTCAAAATTGCCATAAACCTGTTTTGAGAAAGTCGGACAAGGTGGGCGGCAACCGATATCCACCCGGATAAATCCTCCCTCCTTAGGAGGAAATGGTATCCATTGTGTTGAGTGCCTAGGGGAGAGGAAAAAGAGTTTGTTGAATCTAAATCTTGGTGAGCTACTTGCCTTGCTGGAGATGTTACACTGCTCAGTTTGTGGAAGTTTGTCATGAACCTGTTGAGGTTGAGGTTGCTCAAAAAGTCGAGATACATGAGAGGAGGGTGTGAAGAAGGAATCTTTGTGCTTTGTTGCAGCCTTTTCGACCTTCTTCTCTTGGATAGAAGGTGCTTGGAGAGAGGTTGTAGTGGTTGCAGTGTCCTTATGTTCTTCTTTTGAATAGATTGTGAAGAGGCTAAATTTTGCAGTATGAGTTACTACCTTGGAGGACTTTTTAGGTCGAATAGTAGTCGAAACTACCTCTGGTATTCTGCAGAGATGACCCCCGAAAGTAACAATGATACTATAGGGTAGAGAATCATAAACAACATGGTTCTTCCACATATATGGCTGGCCCAAGAGAACATCACAGACATCCAGTGGGGCAACATCACATAATACCTCATCCTTGAAGGGTTGGATGACGTATGACAATCGCATTTTTGGATGACATGAAGATCATGTCCTTATCGAAGCCACCCGATGTTGTATGGTTGTGGGTATGGTGTTGTCGATAATCCTGATTGTTTGATGACCTCTTTTGAGATGAGGTTTTTTGGCTTCCTCTATCAACAATAAAATGCAGCAGGGTCCCCTTCACCCACATTTGTTAATGAAAAAGGCACTCCCCCTCTTCAGGATCTATTGGTTCTTCTGGTTGAATTGCTATGGTCACAACAATAGCAGTGGGGTCTGCATCAATGATCTGTCCTTTACCAATATTTTTCATAATCAGATTCTGAATCAGGGTTTGGCTCCTTGTCTTTGATCTCGGCCATCGATGACTGTTTTAAGTGACATTCATCGGTGTTGTGCCAGGGGATTTTGTGGAAATCACACCATTTTTCGGTGTCCTTCTTTATCTTCCCATGACCCTTCTTGTCCTGTGTCTTGGACTAGTTTTCAAGAGATTGTTTGTTAGGGACGTCTTTGTCATACATTGGTTGTTGTGAATTTGCAGACCCGAACTCCTTTTTTTTCTGGTGCTTAAATTTCTTCTCGATTTTAACAACATATCGATAAGAAGCACTAAGTGATGAGATGTCCAGAAAATCCATTCCAGTTTGGATGTATCTGTGTAAATACCCAGGTTATTTCAGAACCAAATGTCTCTCGGAGTCTTTCATACCCAGCTTGGTTGATCCATATGCGATCTCACCCTCTACGTTCGCTCACAGGATCGTTCAATTCCTCATGTGAGCCGAATTAGCTATTTCAATTCCTCCGAGGAATCTCTACTAAAAACTCGATCCACAGGTCCTTCTCTTTTCCTTGTCACGGCCTCTGCACGCGCCTGTGACTTCCCCGACTTAATTTTGGGTTTCGGAGTTTCTTCTTCTTTGATGTCGAGAATCCCTGTCCTCTCGAAATCCCGAACTCCAATTCGCCGATGTGCACCTTTGCTGCCTTAGCCCCATCCTGGCTATGCCCCTCGTCCATATGACTAGCCCTCATAAGACCACAGTCTTATCTCCTTATCGGGATTTGGCGTTTCGTGATCCTCGATGTCACGAACCTCTATCCCTGAAATCTCCCGATCTATGATGAGCCAACTCCCATATTTGGCCCTTAGCCCCTTCTGGCTAGATTCTTGGTCCACGTGACCACTATCTCACAAGACCACAGCCTTACCTCCCTTCAGGGTTTCAGACATCACAATGCCAAAATGCATAAACACCTTGTGCACGGGATCCCTGATATCCCAATCCCTGATTCTCCGACCTGACATCAGCTAGGCCCCACAACAACGGAGCTTTCTCCCCCTTGTCGGGGTTTCGGACTTCGCAATTCCAAGTTGCAAGGACTTCTTGTCCACGGAATTTCCGATATCCCGACTCGTGATTTCCCGATTGACGATTCTCCTTTCGGGACTTTTCCCGATATCGCTCAATCGCTTCCACACGTCCCAAGAATGGACGGTTCAGATTACTCCTCATGTTTTTGAGACTTCTGATGTCCCAACTTTCACGACCTCAGGAACGCCAATTTCCCGAGTGCCGATATACCGATCTCTAGTGTTCGAATCTCCGGAATGGATGATCACATGATACGTGTCCTCTCTCAGACGGATGACCCATATTTGTGTCGGGGTTTTCAAGGTGGACTTACCTGATCTCCGGTCCATGGGAATGTCGATATCCCAACTCCCGACGCCTCGATATCCCGATATGTGTCAGGACTTCCTCCGATATGTTTCTCCTCCTTCTTACGAGGTTAACTACCTTACAACTCTCTATTGATCCGACAACTGTTGAGTCTCTGGATCAAGATCCAATGGTCCAGATCCGTCCTTCTTGTCCACTCCTCCTGCCCCCTCCTAGACGTAGAAATTTTCAATGGTCCAGAATCTGTCGGCTGATCCAGTGGCTATCGAGCTTCCTCCTGAGTTGTTGTGCTTTCTTCCCAGCCTTGGGAAAATGTCCAAAGCCAAAGGCCTCAAACTTTTCTCCCTTTCTCCTATGCGAACTCCTCACTCTGAGTTCTTACCTGTGTGCTCTACAACGTTGTTCTTCCTGAGCTTTTACTCTCGAATCCTCAAAGGATTCTCAGACATCTGCACCTCTGCAGAGTCTTCACACACACACAATGTTATCTCTCCTGAGCTTCTCAACACTCAGACCCCTAAGGTATTTTGTATTTATTCCTTCTCTCCCACAAATGGAGAAATATGGATGCCCTCTTGGCTATCCTCTCTGCTCAAGCAACCTCTTGCTGAGTCTGCAGGGTGTTCAACAACCCTGTGAAGATCCCTCAATGGACTCTTCCTCTAGTTTCCAGAACTCAAAGAGTTCCCTTCTCTTCTATGCCAGTCTGCACCCCTACTCAATGCCCACCTGGTAGAGTATCCTCTCACAAAACGTTCAGTAGTTATGTCCTCTTGTGCACTCCTTGCACCAGCTCAATGCCCACTCGACAGAGCTTCACAGAATCCTCAGTGATTCTGGATTCTTCTTCTTGAACGCACAACAGAGTTCCTCTTTAGCACCTTGTTCCTAGACTCAATGCCCACTTGGTAGAGCTTTACAAAATCCTCAGTGATTCTGTCCACAACTGTGTCTCTCATACACAGCCTTGCCTCCAAGGTATTCAGCAACCTTGAGGTCTTTCTTCTAAGTTGTTGACTCCAGTTCCTTGTGCCGCAACACGTCTTTATCTGAACCCAAAGAATTTAGAAATGCATCCTCTGTGCACGGCTATTAGAACCCAAAGTGTTCTGTCACACCCTCCTGGTGTGAAGCCTCAAATACCTTCAACCCTGAAATCAAACCAACTCCTGCAAATGCACGATAACATACATCTACAACACATATGAACACTCACAGACATTCATTCAACACAGAATCCATGCAGGAAAAACTGCTTCTGATTATATTAAAATGGAAAATGCCTATTTGTACAAGGGTGTTCTCAAGCTCTCTCTTGCTCTTCTCTTACAACCACTGCAACTACTACAAAATGAGATACAAAATCTCTTTTTCCTGACGAGGGTCTTGGAGCGCTTCCCTCCAAATTCACCTACCCTATTCAATTACAATCAATGGTTGTCTAGTCCATCATCTGGATCTAGATCTCAGCCTTACAAACATTAAAGGCCGATCTACCTAATGCCTGCACAAAGGCACGACTTCCCAGCTCAACAACTTAAATATTTAATTACATTCAATTCAGATTTAAATGAGGATTGCGCCTCTCTCTTCATCTTTGAATGCACGTGCTCGATGTGGCTAGCTGGTTGGCTGGATGACGTGGAGAGATGCTCCTGCATCATACTCCTCAGCTGCAAAAATCATGAGCTCTTGCTCATGAGCTTCGCATCTCAGCTATGGGAATCCTCATGGATCCCAAATAAACCTCTGGAGTTGTTCATCCGCTCCATTCTACTGCTGCTTCCTTCTTCCTGTTCAGCCTCTCCTTGCTGACAGTGTCTTCTGATCGGATCATCAGCTCCATGATCTCTTCGATCACTTTGTCCAGTTTCTCCCATGGATGGATCTGCTCATGCAGTCTCCTCAGCTGCAAATGTTTTTGGCACATGAGCAGATCATCATGATCTCCCATGATTTCTTCATCAATCTCCAACTTTACCTGTTGGACGTGCACGCTCTGCACTTTCACCCTCTCTTCCAGGGCTTCTATCTTTTCATATAGATCAACAAAACTAATGTTGTCTGCCCCTTCTTCTTCTGCTGCTGCAAACTCTGAGGTTGCAATCCTTTCAGCTTCCTGGTTGAAAATATTGAGCCATTCCTCGGAATGCTCATCATCCTCTCCTGCTTCTTTTGCTATTAGATTTAGTTCTACAGCTTCCTCAGTTTCCTGGTTGAATATGTTGAGACACTCCTTAGAATGCTCATTTTCCTTTCCTATTTGGGCAGCTTCCAAAGTCTATTCCAATCCCTCTTCTCTCCTAGCATTCACAACTGACTGTTCTGTTGTTGTTGCTGCACCATCTACAACACAGACTTTTGCCTCCTCCTGGGAAAATGGTAGGAATACTCCAAATCCCCCAATCATCAGAATATTATACTGATCTTCCTCCTCAGTCAGCTGCACCTGCTGATCCAAACTCACCTCTGATCTCATTTGTTCTGTCATCTCCTCAGGCTGATCCCAACTCATCTGCTCATCCCTGCCCACCTGGAAATATGGGATTCTTTTGTTGCCCTCCTAGCAGTCTTCGAGATCCCGCAACAATCTCATGTCATTGCCCAGCCGGCAATGTGAAACTCCTCGGCTGTCCTCCAGACAGTCTGTGATATCTCGCAGTGATCTCAACTCGTTGCCCACCTGGAAAACTGGAATTTCTTTTCTTCCCTCATGGTAGTTCTTGAGATCTTCAACTGATCCCATTTCATCTTCTTCATCATTGAGACCTCTCCCAGTCTTTGGTTCACATACCTGAACCATATCCTCTTCTGGTCCATTGAGGTTTTCCGCATACCTCAACCATCCTGTTAACAACCTACGCTGTCTTCTAGCCATCAGCTCCTTGACTGGCCATTTTTCTTTCAACTTCTTCATGGGCCATTCATATACCCATATTGGCTTATCTTTCTGCCGCATTTGCAGTTCAAGCTCTTCTATGTCTGCCTTTATTTCAGTGAGCTCTTTATCCATCTCTATAATCTTTTCTGCTTGCTCTTCTTTCCATCATGCCTATGGCCTTCAGTAACCATGGTGTTGTCTCTGTCTGCTTTCCTAGAAAACCTGTTGCTGTCACTCCACACTAAGAGTGTTTCCAGCTTCATCCTACAATCCTCTTGACTGTCTTCGTGATTGTCACCTACCTGCAAACAACCATCACAGAGTCTCCAGCGCTCTGTCTTCTTTTTCCTTCTCCCTCTGCTTACAATATACAAACAAATTTCTAGCTCTGATACCACTTGATGTGTATCAGAGTACTCTTCACCTCTTATGCCTCCCTCACCTAAAATATACAGACAAGAATCAAGGCTCTGATACCACTTGACACAGATGCGATCTCACCCTCTACATCCACTCACAGGATCATTCAATTCCTCATGCGAGCTGAATTAGCTCTTTCAATTCCTCCCTGGAATCTCTACTAAGAACTCGATCCACAAGTCCTTCTCTTTTCCTTGTCATGGCCTCTGCAGGTGCCTGTGACTTCCCCGACTTAATTTCGGGTTTCAGATTTTCTTCTTCTCTGATGTCGAGATTCCCTATCCTCTCGAAATCCCGAACTCTGATTCAACGATGTGCGCATTTGTTGCCTTAGCCCCATCCTGGCTATGCCCCTAGTCCATATGACTAGTCCTCGTAAGATCGCAGTCTTATCTCCTCATCGAGATTCAAGGTTTCGCGATCCTCGATGTCACAAACCTCTATCCCCGAAATCTCCCGATCTCCGATGAGCCAACTCCCCGTCTTTGGCCTTTAGCCCCTTCTGGCTAGATTCTTGGTCCACGTGACCACTATCTCACAAGACCGCAGCCTTACCTCCCTTCGGGGTTTCGGACATCGCAATGCCGAAATGCATAAACACCTTGTGCATGGGATCCCCGATATCCTGATCCCCGATTCTCCGACTTGATGTCATCTACGCCCCACAACAACGGAGATTTCTCCCCCTTGTCGGGGTTTCAGACTTCGCGATTCCATGTTGCAAGGACTTCTTGTCCAAGAAATTCCTGATATCCCAACTCGTGATTTCCCGATTGACGATTCTCCTTTCAGGACTTTTCCCGATATCGCTCAATCACTACCACGCGTCCTAAGAATGGACAATTCAGATTACCCCTCACGTTTTCAAGACTTCTGATGTCCCGACTTTCATGACCTCAGGAACTCCGATTTCTCGAGTGCCGATATACCGATGTCTAGTGTCCGGATCTCCGGAATGGACGATCATGTGATACATGTCCTCTCTCAGACGGACGGCCCAGATTTGTGTCAGGGTTTTCAAGGTGGACTTACCCAATATCCTGTCCATGGGAATGTCGATATCCTGACTCCCGATGCCTCGATATCCCGATATGTGTCGGGACTTCCTCCAAGAATTTTCTCCTCCTGTTTATGAGGTTAACTCCCTCGCAACTCTCTGCTGATCCGACAGCTGTCAAGTCTCTGGATCAAGATCCAATGGTCCAAGTCCACCCTTCTTGTCCACTCCTCCTGCCCCCTCCTAGACGTCGAAATTTTCAATGGTCCATGATCTGTCGACCAATCTAATGGTTATCGAGCTTCCTCCTGAGATGTTGCGCTTTCTTCCCAGCCTTGGGAAAATTTTAAAAGCCAAAGGCCTCAACCTTTGCTCCCTTTCTCCTCTGCGAACTCCTCACTCTCAGTTCTCACCTGCGTGCTCTATGACGCTATTCTTCATTAGTTTTTACTCTTGAATCCTCAAAGGATTCTCAGACTTCTATGCCTCTGCAGAGTCTTCACGCACACATAGTTCTATCTCTCATGAGCTTCTCAACACTCAGACCCCTAAGGGATTTTGTCTTTCTTCCTTCTCTCCCACAAATGGAGAAATATGGATGCCCTCCTGGCTATCCTCTCTGCTCAAGCAACCTCTTGCTGAGTCTGCAGGGTATTCAACTGATCCAGGTGGATATCAGTGGCCACCCACCTTTTACAAATGGCTCAAAATAGTTTTCTGGCCATTTTGGCAATTTACTATTTTTAGCAGGTTTTAACTTCTGGGGCCATTTTGAGGGTCCAAATGAAGGTTTTTCGAGATCGAGGTTCTCAAAGATAGTTGAAGGCATGATTGATTCCCCAAAATGAATATCCTCGACAATACCTTTCCAACTAGCTATCACACGCCTAAAACGGAGATCGTATGCAAAAATTATGACCCCGGGAAGTTGATGTACTCACTTACCCAAACGGGGCCCACATAACTTTTGGCGCTTCATCTCCTAGGGTTAGGTTTTTGGATGTCTAGGAATTTTTGCATTCTCGTTTATTGTGAAAGGGCCTTCAGAGCCTCATTGTAATCATCTTCTTGCGAATGCGAGTAGCCGTCACATCTCTTCTCAGAGATAAGCTGCCACCATTCTAGCGAGTCTTTCACTCTGTATTTTTACAGTCTCTGTATATTTCTCTGACTAATAGAAATTGTGTATTACTATATATCTATGTTTATGGTTGCATCTTCGATAAATTTCTGTTATATTATTGAATATATTCAATATCTCTGTGCTTTTCTTTATTATATCTCCGCTCTCATTTCGTGCCGAAAATAATCTGGATCAGTGGTATCAGAGCAGGATGCTCTTGATCTTTTTTCATTGCATGTCCCCGACAAGGTCCGAGTATAGCAAGTTTGGTCTCGAGCTTGTATCTCTCGAGGAAAATCGCTCTCGCACACCCAAGAAACCCTCAATGGTGGAAGAAAAGAAAAATGATGGACCAGACGATCCTATCAGTCTGTTGCTTGAGCAAGCTCTCACGTGACAGAGGGACGAAATTGTTGGACACACCTACCACACTTAGAGGGGGGGTGAATGAGTGTGGGGCTCTTTTTCCCAAAACTTCCCTCTTGTAGAAAAACTCATCAATTAGCATTCAACATTTATTCATTACCCATTGTTGTCATTTATAACCAGTTAGATGTGAGCACATATCAGCAACATATATCAGCAATATATCATCAACAAGTCATCACCACAACGAACACAAAGAACACAAGATGTATGTACAATTTTCTTTTTATTACGGACTACAATCCTTGGGGTTTATCAGCAACAATTGAATAGAGTACAACTCTACAAGAGCATCAGCTCTATATGCAAGACTCAGCTTGCATTCTCAGCACCAACTGAGATGAGGCAACAATCCTCAATAGATATCAATCTGTACCATAAACAATAGCATCAACCATGCACCAACCTGTGCCAAACAACCTGTAATCAACCTGTACCATAAACAAGTGCATCAACCATGCACCAACCTGTAATCAACCTGTACCATAAACAAGTGCATCCAACCATGTACCAAGTATATACCAATCATGTTTCAACCACTCATCAACAATAACTCATCAATATGTACCAACATCATCAACTATACACCTCATGTATGTGCCAA
>ML786575.1:220652-273969 GCA_009831015.1 Picea engelmannii | reverse complement strand
CACAGTTTCCAAGTTGGAGATGAAGTTTGGATTTACATCAGTAAGGAGAGGCTTAAAGGAGAAGGTAAAAAGTTGAAACCAATTCGATATGGTCCTTTCAAGATTATCGACAAGATTGGTAACAATGTTTTTCGTTTAGATTTTCCTCCTTATATGCAAATGTATGCAGTTGTTAATGTTCAAAATTTGAAGTTGTATGAGCCTCCATTGATCGATGATCAAGGAGAGCATGTTCAGATTCCTTCCATAGATGATTTTTCTCCAGAGTATCTAATAGAACTGTAGAAAGACACCATCCTTGACAGGAGGATGCGAACTTCAAAACGAGGAAATGTGGAGTATCTGCGAGTTGGTCTTAAAGGGACAAATCCAAGCAAGGCCAAGTGGATTGAGGTTGGAAGGGTGAGGGAACTCTACCCTCATCTTCACATAGACTGAAAATAGTCTTTTGGAGGTCCAAAAGCTTCCCAATGGGGAGGTGTGATCAGGGGATCAAATTTTGCTCAAAACTTCAAAGTGCTCGGAATCGCTTCAAACTGAACGAGAGCATAGGCCTCATTGTTGCAAACCCAACGCAACTCGTTTTGTCTCAAATGGATGTCGAGAGCGAGAGATATAACGATCTGTTCATCAAGTCAAACAGGTAAAAAAATGATGTTGACTGTACAGTCCGTACAGTCCATACAGTCTGATGTGACAGGACCGTACGACCGTACAGAAGTGACATGGCAAGAATTTGTTGGTTGGAAGTTGTCGAATCAGACGTCGACACATGGAAATTTTATGTTCAATGATTGGGTGCCACGTGGCCCAATCGTGGGCTGCCACGTGGCACCCCGAAATTGGCTAATTGGTTGTATGTAAAATTATGGGAGTCCGCAGGGTTCGACCCCTGGACCTCCTCCACCATGTAAAGACTTCACAAACATCCACCGACCGTTGCACCGCCACCTATTCCTTGTTATATATGTGTATATTAATGTTTTTAAATTCATATATATGTGTATGTGGAGGGAGGTCAGGCCGGGGCTTGGCCCCGACCCGTGGTTTTGGTTCAACGCATATGACCATAACACATATCAACCATTGGCACGCGGGTTTATAACACATAGCCCGTGGTTTTTATATAATGCATATGACCACTGTTGGATAGAGAGCGCGGGAATGTGCGTGGGGGTTTAGATATGTGGCTCATGGTCCTATAGATTACGCCATGTGCCCACGACCTGGAGCGCGGAGGGAGTTACATGGTTTTGTAACGACTTAACCACTTTTGCCAAATGTGCACGGTCACATGACCCATACGCCCAGGTGCTAGGCGGTTAGGGGTTGGCGCACCCTTAACCATCCTATGGTTTGCACCATTGGCGCGGTTGCACCCGGTGCTGGGTTTTCATGCTTAAATTTGCATGTGATCCAGGTTCAAATAAGAGGGGTGCAATTTGTAGATGCAGAGACAACAAGCTTGAAGGAGGAGACTTCCAGGAGGCCTAACTTCTTCATTTTTTGACCGATTGAGGTGTCGAAAGAGCCTAGACAGGGGTTTTGGGATTCTCTGAAGCCATTGGAGAAGTCGGTTTGTCATTTTGAGCATTGTAAGACATGTTTTTGAGCACTTTGAGAAATTAATAATAATGATCCATTGGAAGCTAGACCAGGAGATGTAGCCCAAGAGAGGGGTGAAATCCTTTATCAAATTGTTGTGTTTATGTGCTTATGTTCAATGATTATGTTGTTGTCTATGTATAATTTTCATAAGTAATCCTTTAATTTATGTGTTGCAAACTGATCCATTTTCTTTAAACACACAACATTTACTTGCAATAATTTTCAAGTTTTTCAAGTCTTCTTCAATTTTTAGATCATATAGGATGATGTAGGTTGGATCACTATAGCAGTTATGTTGTTTCTAATCAGTCCTTGTGATTTTCCCAACGCTGAGTGACTTGGAATTGGAGGATCCAGTCAAGTCCCCTTTCAGTTTCTTGAGACCCTGAATCAAGAGGATCTTGCTTTCAGAGTCTTTCCTCTACAAGCCGCTGGAAGCCTGTTGCCTAAAGTTGTTTGTTCACCTTTCTTGTCAAGTCTTCCACCTTCTCATTCTTTAATCAACTCACTGGCTGAAGTTAGATCAAGACCTCTTTTGTTCCTTACATGCTAGACCCAGTCCCTGAGTTAGAATAATATTTCCCCGAGTCTCTATCCATCTGATCATCTATTAAAAACTATCGTGACACAAAATTGATGGGTGTCGGGCTCTGCTCCTGCAAGCAATCCAGGAGTGACTTCTGATGCTAACAATCATATCAAGATGTGATCTAGACCATCGACCTGACTCACGTCAGCAGACCACGTCAACTAGGAATACGTGGCACAACCAGGTAATGACAAGTGTCAGACTGATTCAACATTTCAGGCACATGTAAGTCACGAATCAGAGTGACACGTGGCAGTATTCAACACGTGTCAATCCACGTGTGATGTCAACAGATGGACACCACGTTGGAGTTTCGAGGATCGCGTGTTGGAAATGTCAAAGAAACAACGCAACATAAATCTTGATTTCTCGATATGAAAAATCCCGGCGCAATCTGAGCCGTCAAATCAAGATCACATCTGAACCGTTGATCGGAGTTTCGAGGATCGTGTTTTGGAAATGTCAAAGACACATTGCAACAGGAATCCCAATTTGTCGATATACAAAATCATGACTTAAATCCCAACCGTTGAATCAAGATCAAATCTGGACCGTTGATTCCAGTCAATGGAGAGGCATCGGGGATCGAGAGTTAGACATGTCAAAGAAAATTGACATCAGGAATCCCGATATCGCGATAGGTGAAATTGCGATATAATCTGAACCATCAGATCAAGTGTTGATCGGAGGGCTACTGATGCACGACAAAGTGAAACTACCAGAAACCATTGATGGCGTCTGCTAGAGAATTCGAATAAACCACTGTGTGATTTCCAGAGGAGATGAAGAGTCTCCAACCTTCGTCCAAGTGAAGAAAGACTATTTTTAGAAGGGATTGACAGATGGATGAGCGTGGAAGCCTGTAACTAAAACAGAGAAGGTGAGCTCGACTATCACAAAGAAGACAAAGAGTCCAAACTGCCAGAGAGGCTGAGGAATCTCAGTATAACATACAGTGATGTTGAACATGCGGGGCGAACCAACAGAGAAGTTGAAGAGTCACGATGATGATCAGACAGAGAACTCGAGAGGTGGAGGATAACGACGCAGAGTCAGCATGCAGAGGCATTGCGAACATTGCATTCACAAGGTGAACAGAAGCTATAAATATGTGGTACAGAGAAGAGATTGGGTTGTTGTTGTTGTTGGGAGTTGTTGTGGTCGCTGTGTAGAAGGATTGAAGTGTGATCAAGGAGGCAGAGCGCAAAAGTAGAAATGCACAGAAGAGGAACTGTGCAGTGAATTGACATGGCGCACAGAGCATAAAATGAAGAAGAACGGATAGCGCAAGTCATGTGTGTCGGAAGGAAATGAAGCAGACAGTGTAACGAAATGCAGCAGAATAGTGATGAGTCTGGTAAGCCATTGTTGAACATATTATCACTGTAATAAGTTTCAGTAGCAAAGATTTATATTTCAGGGTGGTTGGGAGGTGCCCGGGAGGACTATTGTCCTCAGAGGTTCAAGTGGATGCTTGAACACAGGGAGTTGTATCTTCCATCTGGTTGCAGCCAGATAAACTAGGGTGGTTGGGAGGAGCTATGGAGGACTAGTGTCCTCAATGGTTGAAGTGGGTGCTTGAACACAGGGAGTTGGTGCTTCCTTCTAGTTGGTGCCAGAGAAACCAAGGAGTTGGTGCTTCCTTCTAGTTGGTGCTAGAGAAACTAGGGAGTTGGTGCTTCCTTCTAGTCGGTGCTAGAGAAACCAGGGAGTTGGTGCTTCCTTCTAGTGGGTGATAGAGAAAACAGAGAGTTGGTCCTCTCAGCAAGTTGCAGCTTGCAAAACAGAGGTTGTAGCCTCATTATGAGTTGGTGCTCATATGTATGATAATGTAAAGAAAGTAATTATTACTTATCATATAAAGAAAAAGAGGTTTTTACCCTGTATGGGTTTCCTTGGAAAATGTTTGTCTCTTTGTTTCTCATATATGTGATTGATGCTGAATGTGCCAGTGTTTATTTTTCTACATTATTGTGATCATCATTCAGTGTTTCTGCAAAGAGTTTTAAGAGAAGCATAATTGTTTAAGCTCGGTAACAACTGATTCACCCCCCCCTCTCAGTTGTTCAACAATATTCAATAATATAACATAAATATATCATAGATGCAACCGTAAATACAGATATATAGTAATACATGATTTCTATTAATGAAAGAAATGTATAGAGACTGTAAAAATATAGAGTGGAAGACTCGCTAGAATGGTGGCAGCATATCTATGAGAAGAGATGTGACGGCTACTCACATTCAAAAGAAGTTGATTACAATGAGGCTCTGAAGGAATTTTTAGAATATACAGGAATGTAAAAACCCCTAGACATCCAAAAACCTAACCCTAGGAGATGAAGCACCAAAAGTCATGTGGGCCCCGTTTGGGTAAGTTAGTACATTAACTTCTCGGGGTCATAACTTTTGCATACGATCTTCGTTTTAGGCATATGATAGCCCATTGGAAATGTATCAACGAGGAGATTAATTTTTGGGACTCAATAATTCCTTTTTATATCATTGAGTTGGGTTGATCCCTAAAAACCTTCATTTAGGCCCTCAAAATGGCCCGGAAGTTAAAAACTGCTAAAAATAGTAAATTGTCAAAATTGCCAGAAAATTGTTTTGACTTAGTCAAACAAGGTGGGTAGCCACCGATATCCACCTAGATCAATCCTCCCTCCTTAGGAACAAATGGTCTCCATTTTGTTGAGTGCCTAGGGAGAGGAAAAATCATTTGTTGAATCTGAATCTTGGTGAGCTACTTCCCTTACTAGAGACGTCGCGTTGCTTAGTTTGTGGAAGTTTGTCACAAACCTGTTGAGGCTGAGGCTATTCAAAAAGTCAAGATACATGAGAGGACGATGTGCAGAAGGAATCTTTGCACTTTTCTGCAGCCTTCTCAACCTGCTTCTCTTTAATAGAAGGTGTTTGGAGAGAGGATATAGTGGTTGCAGTGTCCTTATGTTATTCTTTTGAACAAATTGTGAAGAAGCTAAATTTTGCAGTATGAGATACTACCTTGCGAGACTTTTTAGGTGAAACAGTAGTCGAAACTACCTCTGGTATTCTGTAGAGATGACCCCCAAAATTAATAATGACACTATGGGGTCGAGATTCATAAACAACATGGTGCTTCCACATATATTCCTGGCCCAAGAGAACATCATAGACATCCAGTGGGGCAACATCACATAATACATCATCCTTAAAGAGTTGGATGTTGTATGACAATCGACATTGTTGGCTGACATGGAGATCATGTCCTTGGAAAAGCCACCCGATATTGTATGGCTATGGATGTAGTGTTGTCAACAATCCCAACTATTTGATGACCTCTGCTGAGATGAGTTTCGTATGGATTCCTCTATCAACAATAAAATGCAGCGGGGTCCCTTTCACCCACATCTGTGAATGAAAAAGGCACTCCCCCTCTTCATGATCTGTTGGTTCTTCTGGTTGAATTGTTGTGGTTGCTACAATAGTAGTGTGGTGTGCGTCAGTGATCGGTCCTTTACCAGTATTTTCAGAATCCGATTCTGAATCAGGGTTTGGCTCCTTGTCTTTGATCTCGGCCACCAATGACTATTTTCAACGACATTCATTGGTGTTGTGCCAGGGGATTTTGTGTAAATCACACCATTTTCTGGTGTCTTTCTTTGCCTTCTCGTGACCCTTCTTTTCCTGTGTCTTGGACTGGTTTTCAGAAGACTGTTTGTTAGGGACATCTTTGTCATACTTTGGTTGTTGTGGATTTGCATACCTAAACTTTCGTTTGTTCTGGTGCTTAAATTTCTGCTCGATTTTAACAACAAATCAATAAGCGGCACCAAGTGATGAGATTTCTAGAAAATCCATTTCAGTCTGGATGTATCTGTGTAGAGCCCCATGGTATTTCAGAACCAAATGTCGCTCGGAGTCTTTGATACCCAGCTTGGTGTGCAAGGTATGGAAGGTATTGGTGAACTTGAGAACTACTTGGCCCCTCTCTTTCTGCAGTGTGGTCCATCTCATGTATTGGTCGTCATAGTTGCCAACATGGTAATATTGTTCCTTTACCACATCCATAAAAAATTCCCAAGTGGGCTCAACCCCATTTATTCCAGACTCCTCTATAGAAATTTTCTCCCAGTAAGTTTCCCACCAATGTTTGACATGAGGGATAGATTTAAGGAGTGCGAAGGTGATCTTTTCTCTATCGAAAAAATTGTGAATAGAGAAATAACCTTCTAGTAGATTTAACCATTTGTCTAGGCTTCTGCATCGATCTGTGCTTCAAATACAAGAATATCAAAAGTAAATTGTACCTTGAAAGGAGAGGTGCTTCCAAAGTGGTCACTTGATGAATATGATCATGTTGCTATCGGCATATGTTGAAGGATGTGGAAAAAATTCTCCATCATTTCGTCCCTCTATCGCATGAGAGATTGCTCAAGCAACAGAAAGATAGGATCGTCTGCTCCATTGCTTTTATTTTATTCCACCATTGAGGGTTTCTTTGGTGTGTGAGAGATATTTTCTTCAAGAGAGACAAGCTTGAGACCCAACTTGCTATACTCGGACCTCGTCGGGGACATGCACTAAAAAATGATCAAGAGCAACCTACTCTGATAGCACTAATCCGTATTATTTTTGACACGAAATGAGAGAGGAGATATAATAAATAAATGCACAGAGATATCACATATATTCAATAATATAACAAAAATATATCATAGATGCAACCATAAATACATATATACAGTAATACATGATTTCTATTAATGAAATAAATCTACAAAGACTGTAAAAATACAGAGTGAAAGACTCGCTAGAATGGTGGTAGCTTATCTCTAAGA
Organism: Picea engelmannii; assembly: GCA_009831015.1. Classification (NCBI taxonomy): domain Eukaryota; kingdom Viridiplantae; phylum Streptophyta; class Pinopsida; order Pinales; family Pinaceae; genus Picea; species Picea engelmannii. The sequence continues at coordinate 266,946 of ML786575.1, read as the reverse complement.
AGAGATGTGATGACTACTCGCATATACAAGAAGATGATTACAATGAGGCTTTGAAGGCCTTTTTAGAATAAACAGGAATGTAAAAATCCCTAGGCATCCATAAACCAAACCCTAGGAGATGAAGCGCCAAAAGTCATGTTGGCCCCATTTGGGTAAGTTAGTACAATAACTTTCTGAGGTCACAACTTTTGCATATGATCTTTCTTTTAGGTGTATGATAGCCCATTGGAAAGGTATCATCGAGGTGATTAATTTAGGGGCTTCAATAGTGCCTTCGAATATCATTGAGTTGGGTCTATTCCGAAAAACCTTCATTTAGGCCCTCAAAATGGCCCCGGAAGTTAAAAACTGCTAAAAATAATAAATTGTCAAAATTGCCAGAAAACTGTTTTGAGCTAGTCGGACAAGGTGGGTGGCCACTGATATCTACCTGGATCAATCCTCCCTCCTTAGGAATCAATGGTCTCCATTGTTTTGAGTGCTTGAGGGAGATGAAAAAGCGTTTGTTGAATCTGAATCTTGGTGAGCTACTTGCCCTGCTGGAGATGTCGTGCTGCTTAGTTTGTGGAAGTCTGTCATGAACCTGTTGAGGCTAAGGCTCTTCAAAAAGTCAAGATACATGAGAAGCTAGTGTGAAGAAGGAGTATTTGCACTTTTTTGCATCATTTTCGACCTACTTCTCTTGGATAGAAGGTGCTCGGGGAGAGGCTCTAGTGGTTGCAGTGTCCTTCTATTGTTATTTTGAACAGATTGTGAAGAAGGTAAATTTTGCAGTATGAGATACTACCTTGCGGGACTTTTTAGGTGGAACAGTAATCGAACCTACCTCTGGTATTTTGTAGAAATGACCTCCAAAAGTAAAAATGACACTACGAGGTCGAGAATCATAAACAACATAGCCCTTCCACATATATGGCTGGCCCAAGAGAACATCACAGACATCCAGTGGGGCAACATCACATAATACCTCATCCTTGAAGAGTTGGATGTCGTATGACAATTTTCATTATTGGCTAACACAGAGATCACGTCCTTAGCGAAGCCACCCGATGTTGTATGGTTGTGGGTGTGGTGTTTTCGAAAATCCCAACTGTTTGATGACCTCTACTGAGATGAGGTTATTTTGGCTTACTCTATCAACAATAAAATATAGTGGGGTCCCCTTCACCCACATATGTGAACGAAAAAGGCGCTCCCCCTCTTTAGGATCTGTTGGTTCTTCTGGTTGAATTGCTACGGTCGCGACAATAGCAATGGGATCTACGTCAATGATTTTTCCTTTACCAGTATTTTCATAATCAGACTCTAAATCAGGGTTTGGATCCTTGTCTTTGATCTCGGCCACCAATGACTATTTTCAGTGACATTCATCGGTGTTGTCCCAAGGGATTTTGTGGAAATCACACAATTTTCTGGTGTCCTTCTTTGTGTTCTCGTAACCCTTCTTTTCCTATGTCTTGGACTAGTTTTCGGGAGATTGTTTGTTAGGGACGTCTTTGTCATACTTTGGTTGTTGTGTATTTGTAGACCTGAACTTCCATTTGTTCTGGTGCTTAAATTTCTACTCGATTTGAACAGCATATCGATAAGCAGCACCGAGTGATGAGATTTCTAGAAAATCCATTTCCGTCTGGATGTATCTGTGTAGAACCCCATGGTATTTCAGAACCAAATGTCTCTCGGAGTCTTTGATACCCAGCTTGGTGCACAAGGTATGGAAGGTATTGGTGAAATCTAGAACTGCTTGGCCCCTCTCTTTTTGTAGTGTTCTCCATCTCATGTACTGGTACTCATAGTTCCCAATAGGGTAATATTGTTCCTTTACCACATCCATAAAAAAAATCCCAAGTGGGCTCGGCCCCATATATTCCAGACTCCTCTATGGAACTTTTCTCCGTCAAATTTTCCCAACAATGTTTGACATGAGGGAGAGATTTAAGGAGTGTGAAGGTGATCTTTTCTCTGTCAGAAAAATTGTGAACATAGAAATAACCTTATAGCAGATTTAACCATTTGTCTAGGGCTTCTGCATCTATGTGTCCTTCAAATACAGTAATATCAAAAGTAACTTGTACCTTGAAAGGCATACCTCGAAGTGTTCGCTTGATGAAGATGAGCATGTTTCTATCGACAGACATTCAAGGATGTGGGAAAAATTCTTCATCATTTCGTCCCTCTGTCACGTGAGAGTTTGCTCAAGCAACAGACTGATAGGATCATCTGCTCTATCATTTTTCTTTTCTGATGCAGGAGCATAGGCTCATAAAAATGAAGTCACCTATGACTTCATCAAAGTTGAGAGAATTCAAAGAGACCTAGGGTCTCGCACTTGTATAATTTGTTATTTTGTGGAAAATCTGAATAATGGACAAGGATTCTAGATCCTTTCCACTTGTAAAAATATAAGATAGGGTTTGTTAATGATTAGTGAGTCACTGATGACTCGTAGGGGTCAGTTGAGTTTATTAAGGAATCTGTTCCTTAATCATAGGATCTGAAAACATATTTTTTTCATTGTAAATAAATACAAGTCCTCAGTGTTGTGTTAAGAAGCTAGGTTCTCTTAGAAGTTTAGCTCACAGAGTTATAGGAGATCGAAGAGGAGGAAGCTTGAATGTAGATGAAAAGGAGAAGCTCAGAATCTAATTCCTGGAGCATACGCAGAGACTCATTGTTCTGTTTTGTAAAATATCTATTTGGGAAATTCAAGTTTGTAAAGAAGGTTTTACTACTCTGTGGAATTCAATCTCAGTATAGGTGATCATTCTATCCATCTGTGTATATTGTGATATTTCTGTTATCATTTATTGAATACGATTGATTCACTTATCAATCTGAAAGTATGAGTTAAGCCAATTTGCAAGGAATTGTAAGTTACAGAAAACGTTACAGTGGAGGAAGACCCTGGATTTTAAATACAATCTGTATATGTTAACATTTTGTTCATCTGCGTATTGATTGTTGGAATATATATATACGATCTGTCAATATTGTTTAAAGACCCCTAGCATCGAAAACAATACTGAAACGAATTGACATTTGCATTTTGTACGTATATATATACAATCTAGAAATATTGTTTAAAGACCCCTGGCATCGAAAACAATACTGAAACGAATTGACATTTGCATTTTGTACGTATCGGGGTTCATGGTGGAGAACAGAATATAACTCGAGGAGATCAGGGATTGAAGGTGTCAACTATCCAGGAGATGAGCAATTAAGATCTGAACGGAGTCCAGCAACAAGGGATAGACGGCCAGGTATCAGCGGAAGGTGAATGGGTCATTTTTCAATGCGTTTTGGGGATTTCCGTTGAGGCCACGCGTCCATCGGTGTGTGGGAATGGAAATATCATGGTAAGTATAAAAACGCTGTTAAGTTGATTTCTGTTGGGGGTAATGGTCACGGTGTATGGTTGTAAGGTGTTTATATCCTGCATAAAGTTATTCCCCTTGGGTACTAATAAAACAAAAGGTGCTAAGTTCACCAAATTCGGCAATAAGAATCCTATCAAATAGAACAGAATTGCCAACCTAGTGACAGTTAGCTAAATTTAGCCCTGTCAAAGAATGATGAACACTGTATGCAAGAAAGATTCCAGTACAGTAAATGGCGGAATCGAAGATCTGCTTCGACATAGCAGGGTGTGCCTGCATTATTTTCTTCCACCATTGAGGGTTTCTTGGGTGTGAGAGAGAGATTATCTTCAAGAGAGACAAGCTCGAGACCAAAATTACTATACTCGCACCTCGTCGGGGACATGCACTAAAAACCGATCAAGAGAAGCCAGCTTTGATACCACTAATCCAGATTTTTTTCGGCACGAAATGAGAGAGGAGATATAATAAATAAATGCACAGAGATATCACAGATATTCAATAATATAACAGAAATATATCAGATATGCAACCATAAATACAGATATATAGTAATACACAATTTCTATTAATGAAAGAAATGTACAGAGACTATAAAAATACGGAGTGAAGGACTCGCTAGAATGGTGGAAACTTATCTCTGAGAAGAGATGTGATGACTACTCGCATTCACAAGAAGATGATTAAAATGAGGTTTTGAAGGGATTTTCACAATAAACAGGAATGTAAAAAACCCTAGACATCCAAAAACCTTAACCTAGGAGATGAAGCGCCAAAATTCATGTGGGCCTCATTTGGGTAAGTTAGTACATTAACTTTCAAGTGTCGTAACTTTTGCATACGATCTTCGTCTTAGGTGTATTATAGCCCGTTGGAAAGGTATCGTCGAGGAGATTTATTTTGGGGCCTCAATCATGCCTTTAGATTTTTTTAATATGGGTTGATCCAGAAAAACCTTTATTTGGGCCCTCAAAATGGCCCCGGAAGTTAAAAACTGCTAAAATTAGTAAATTGTCAAAATTGCCAAAAAATTGTTTTGAGCCAGTTGGACAAGGTGGGTGGCCACCGATATCCACCTAGATCAACAACATAAATAGTAACGTCAACTGCAGTAACAACAGTTTAAGCGTGTTCAACAGAACAGACCAGGATTCCAGGCCGGTGGGAGGTCGGCTTCTACTTCGTGTACCAGGAGTACTGGACCAAAGAAGGGGTGTTGGACATGTGAGGAGCCACACTACCAGTGTGACTTCCCAGTGGAGAGGAATAGAGCATATATATCAGTCAGACCCACTATCATGGGATATTTGCTTAAGGCCAATAGGATTCATGCAATGGTGAATAACCGCCAGGTAGAGCACCAATCGATTATGCTCGAGACATCAAGTACCGTTGCTGACCAGACCCTTAGTATTTTGATATATCTCGAGGTTACCGAGAGTTTCATTTCTGGTGCAGTACTAAAAAGTATTAAGTTAAAGGCAATCAAACAAGATGAGTTTATCTTTGTAGAGATGGCTTTGGGAGCCAAATAGAAGGTTGGATGGAAGGTTACGGGTTGTACCCTTAACCTGGGAGAGTTTGTCACCAAGGCCAACTTGTACATCACAATATTAGCATCTTATGACGCCGTGATTGGTATGGACTGGTTGGAAATACATGAGGCGATACTCAACTATAAGATGAAACAATTGAGCTTGGTCGATGATGAGGGACAGAGATGCGTGATTGTAGGTCAGAACTAGGGAGTTTCCCTGAGGTTCATCTCTTCCTTGCAACTACAGAAGAGCATATGCAAGGGGTGTAAGCTTTATGCGATCCTTGCTTTAAATGAAAATGGAGTAGCGGAAGGTCCATAACACCTTCCTGTGGTGAGAGAGTTTGTGGATGTCTTCCCAGAGGAGTTACTTGGGATGCCGCCAGAGAGAAAATTGGAGTTTACCATAGACCTGAAACCAGGGACTAAACTGATAGTAAGAACGCCTTATCGGGTGTTGACCCCAGAGTTACAGGAGTTGAGAATGAAATTGAAGGAGTTTTTGGACCTGGGACTTATATGTCCAAGTGTGTCACCATGGGGCGCACTTGTTATTTTCATACAAAATAAAAATGGGTCATGGAGACTCTGCATTGAATACTGTCAATTGAACAAAACAACAATCAAGAATCAATATCCTTTGCCAAGGATTGATGATCTGTTCGATCTAATGAAGGGTGTGACGGTGTTTTCAAAGATCGATTTGTGATCAGGGTATCACCAGTTACGGATAAAGGTGGATGAAATCCCTAAGACCACCTTTAAGATAAGGTTTGGACATTACAAGTTTACTATTTTACCGTTTGGACTGACAAATGCCCCAGGGGTATTTATGAGTTTGATGAACGGGGTGTTTCATGAGTACTTGGACAAGTTCGTCCAAGTATTCATTGACAATATTTTGATTTAGTCTTGGATGATGGAGGAGCATGCCGAGCACTTGCATTTGGTACTACAGTGGCTGTGAGAGCACAAATTGTATGGGAGATTGTCCAAATGATCGGTTTATCAATCGAAGATTCACTATTTAGGGCATTTCAACTCCAATGAAGGTATCATCGTGGATCCAAAAAATGTCAAGGCTATTATGGAATGGCCTACGTTGACGAATGTCTCGGATACTATTGGGTAGATTCATGGATTTAGCAGGATACTATTGACGGTTCATCAAGGGATTTTCGAATATAACAAATCCGATCACGGAATTGTAGAAGAAGAACAAGAAGTTTGTTTGGACTAAGAAATGCGTCGAGGCTCAAGGAGTTGTTGAAAAAAAAACCAATACTAAAGGTCCCTAACATGGATGTGGACTTCCTGGTATGCACTGATGCATCCAAGGATAGGTAGAGTCTTGATGCAAGATAGTTGATCGATCACTTACATATCGAGGAAACTGAGAAGGCCTGAGGAGAACTATGCAATGCATGATTTGGATTTGTTAGCCATTGTATATGCCTTGATATTTTTGAGACACTACCTTGTTGGATGAAAAATTGAACTAAAAATGAACCACTGTGGACTACAACACATCTTTACGCAAAGCAACCTGAACGTGCAACAACGACGTTGGTCAGAATTGATTAGCGAGTATGATTTCGAGATTACTTGCATAAAAGGAATAGTGAACCGAGTGGCATATGAATTGAGTTGGAGGCCACACATATTTTCATTGTTTCCTCTTTAGACAGATCTACGTGAAAAGATTCTAACTTTACAGTGCGACGATGACTTGTACAAAGAGGTTAAGTATTATATAGGACAAAACACAATGATGGTACCAATATTTGAAGGATTTACATTGGACGATGATGGACTATTGATATTTAAAAATCGAATTTATGTACCACCGAACGATGAGTTGAGGAGTTTGATCCTAAATGAGGCTCATAGAGCAGTGTACATGGCTCACCCGGGAGACATGAAGATAAGGGCGGACCTTCAACCCTTATTCTTCTGGGAGGGAATGAAGGTGGACATAGTCAACTATGTGGCCAGATGTCTAGAATTTCAGCAGGTAAAGGATGAACATAGACATCCAATAGGATTACTATAGCCACACGCTATTCCGGAATCGAAACGAGAGGTTATTTTGATGGATTTCATTGTTGGATTGCTACTGATGCCAAGGAGACAATACTCGATTTTTTTGGTAGTCGACACACTTACGAAGAGTGCTCATTTTATTCCTATGCATACAATGTATCAGGCACCTGACATAGCTAGAGTTTTCATCAATGAGATTGTGAGGATGCATGGAGTGCCTAAAAGGATTATATCTGATCGAGGATCGGTGTTTACAAAATGATTTTGGACTAGTTTCCAAGAGTCCTTGGGAACCCAACTTAACTTTAGTACTGCGTATCACCCGGAGACTGACGAGAAGAATGAACAAACAAACCAAATCTTGGAACACATGTTGCGCATGTACATGATGGACCAACAAAAGTGTTGGGAAAAATTCTTTCCACTGGTAGAATTCAAATACAACAACAATTACCAAGGCACCATTAAGATGATGCCTTTCGAGTTTCTTTACAGGTGACCATGTCGAATGCCTCTAAGTTGGGATCGGTTTTAGGATAGGGTCTTGGTGGGACAAGAAGCAATCCAAGAAATGGAATATCAAATGAAAAAAATAATATAAAGAATCAAAGAAGTGGAGGATCGGAAAAAGAGTTATCTCAATGTGCGTCGTGTCGACCATGGTTACGAAGTTGGCAATCGAGTCTTCTGAGGGTAAAAATGCATAAGAGTTCTATCAAGTTTGGAAATGGGGATAAACTATCTCATACGTTTGTGGGACCTTTAGATATTGTGGAGAAGAAGGGGCCCCTGGCCTATCAACTAGCCTTGCCTGATTCTTTGAGGCGTATGCACGATGTTTTTCGTGTATATGTTTTAAGACATTATATTAGTGATCCTATACATGTTATTGACATGAGTTCCTTGTAGGTATCAGATGAGGGGGAGCTCATGGCTAAGCCAATATGTATCCTATATTGTCACATTCTACAGCTATGGCGTCAAACAATAGATCAAGTCAAGGTCTAGTGGGACAACTATAGTCCGCACTCGATGACCTCGGAAGACGCATATGATATGCGCCAATTGTTTCCATTTTTGTTTGATAGATAGACTTATGATACTATGATACACATTATTTCGGTACTTATATACTATGAAACTTCAGGGTGAAGTTTATACCAAGAGTGGGTGTATGTAACATCCCTCTATTGTGCGTACTGAGAAAACTTGTTCTTTGAGGACACTTGCTTGCAAGTGATCCAGATTATTATACTATTTGTCATTCGATTATGATTATAAGGCATTATGGATGTGATTATAGGTCATTTTTTGTATTTACATAGACAGGTGTTATTGACTAGGTTCTCCTGAGTGTGTAGGACTTTGGACCTCGAGGATGCAGAGGCATTGATGAAAACCCTTGGACTCCAGATCAAGTCAGGGAGTGGACTATTGGGTTTTGATTATTGTTGATATGACATATGCACATCTGATTAGATATTATAACAGTTGATTTTATTTCTGACATGATTCGTTGATGATGCAGGCTGACGATAGCTTGTCGATCAGACTCACATGTGGAGTATAGGGGTCACACATGACAACGAGAGACGTTGAGGGAGAGGTGTGGAAATCAGCCCGGCCACAACCTACTAGCACTCCCACTGTGGCTCAAACTATAGGTTAACAATTACCTAGTTTGAGAAGACCCACGATCTCATGAGGGCAGACTGTGACAATTGCTCATGATGATTATAAGGGGCACGCAATAAGGCAGGGGACTTATTCTTTAGAATCCCTTAGTCTCCCACAATATCACCTGGTGAAGTATTGACTCCAGGGGTTTTTGATGTCTACCAAGTCATTCAAGAGCCAAGTGGCACCCTTGGAGCGCGTAGTGCGTCCTGAAGGGAACGTCGTGCAATAAAAATGAAAAGAGGCGAGTGGCACCCTTGCAAGACGTAGTGCATCCAGAAGGGAACGTTGTGCAAGGGAAACATAATGAGGTGAGTGGAACCCTTGGAGAACCTAGTGCATCCTGAAGGGCTCGTCGTGTTGTTAACTAAGAAGTGAAAAAACCTAGATGGCCTTAGAATGAATTATGTGATAAGAATTATTTAAAAACAAATTCCCTAATAAAAATGTTGCCCAAGCTAGGAAATTAAAATATAGTTCTAAGTGATACTTGTGGTAAAAAAATAATATAACCATAATTAAACATGTGATGAGAAGGGGGTAAGCAATTCAACTAATTTATTAAAATCAAATTACTTTGGGGGTTTAAATTTAAAAAGAAAAAGAAAAAGGGGAAATGATTGTTTTGTTACATATGCTAATTTAAAATTTATTAACTAAAAAGAAAAAGGGGTAAAAGGTAATTTTCCTACACTTACTAATTTGATTTTTAGATAAATAGGGAAAAGAGGGAAACTTAAAAGAATTAGGAAGTTAAGGGGAAAAGGGGAAACATAAAGAAAAAAAAAGGAAACATAAGGAAAAAGAAGAATGACTAACTTAGTAAGAAATCTTGCCTTCAAGAACTTTCTAAATTGAGATCAACTAGGAATTTAGTAAGGGCATAAGTCATTAAAATGTGTAAGGGAATATGGGGACACCTAGGAGAGATTCTAGGAATGCTTTTAGGTCGGTGAGTAAAATAGGAGAAATTAAATACTTAATGAATTTAATTTCTGGTGCAACTAAGCGAATGGGTGACATGTGTACGGGGGAGGGATTTTCTGAATTAAATTATCGAAAAATAAATTAAATGGGAATTTGGGAAAGAAATCACTTAGAAACATTATATAAAGGATGGAGAAGGAGGATTATGGATGTATTCTTGATGCGTAACATTACGCTGCATAATTTTTTACTTGACTGACTTATCTTGTGGGAGTTTGGATACCCAGCTCGAGTAACGAGTGGTAGCTCGACCTTGGGAGATGAGTTGGTTGGTAGTTGTTTTTTGGTTTACAGTGAGGGACCATTTGCATCTCGATGGGATAAGGGGAAAGAAGAGTACCCCTAGCATTGGTTGGGAGGTACCAATGAAGTCACATCGGTTGGAAATCGAGAGTTAGACGGAGCACGTGGGACAATGACTCAGAGTTGTCACCTTGGTCTACGGTACGCATGTGTTTATTGAATGGTAGATAAATATTGTTTTTTCGCTTTCATTTCTATAATTTTAATTATGTAAAGAAAGTGTTTTACTTATAATTTTTAATCGAGAACTTAAATTCACCATAGCTTTATGCTCACTTCCTTGAATTGCTTCCCTTGGCAATCGATCCCTGAATGCTATGATTGTTCTGTCTGTTTTAATGATTATTATCAAGAGATTGTGTTTATCTTTCGTCCTCATCCCTATATCATCAATCCATGACTGATAAGTTGGCCAGGAGCCGGATCGATGGTCGTCACTTCGGTTTTAATAGACCTATAGATTATAATGCACTGCTTTTCTGTGCGTGGATGATGAGCGAAGTATGTTTTTTCTCAACTATATACCCTTACACATAATTGCATTAATTGATTCATTACAAAATGTTTTATCTTTGTGTATTTGTTGGATTATCTCTATGCTTTATATCTGCGATTTTTGTGATGAATCCCAGTGCTTGGTTGGGGTATTTTGTCTGCAATCACATGTAGTAATTTCTAGTTAATAAATTGACCTCTTTTTTGAGAGGTAGTGAGTGCTATTGAAATTTTAGTGACTACGATTTTATTTCTGTAACATTTTTTTTTTTTTATATATCGATTTTGATTTTACCCAGAATGTTACATGGTCAAGATTTGGATTGATAGAGTTCATACCCCTTTCTTTTCACAAATTGCCACGCAAATTTCCTTGATTATTGTACCTGAGTTTTAAATAACCATGAATTATCACCTCTGCATTTTTAATTATCTTTGGGTTCTATAGTCTCTACGTTTAATGAGTTGCCTGTCTGTTCTTTTACCTTCTTTTGGTGATGGTACCAACATTTTTCCTTGTGCTATGTTTATGAAAATTTTCTGGCGTTGATAATATTCAAGCAGAGATATGGTGAATCGGTTCCTTCTAACGGATAGCAATTTAATTGCACACACATGCACAATTATTTATATGCCTACACTTACACAACGATTCAATTTCTCACACATGCAATTTATTATACATCTTTGGTTTCTATATCATGTGTTTTAATGGTAATGAGATAGCGACCAGGTATATCCTTGACATTGATATTATTATTAGTAGAATGATAGGATTCCATTAAACAACAAATGGTTGCTGCATTTTCCTGTATAATGGGTTGGGTAAATTTAATACATTATATGTCTGGGTAGTAGCAGTGATTTCCTGTATTTCTTATGTCTACGATTCAAATATACATCTGCAGTTTTCTTGGATTTTTTATGATTAACATTTTCAATCCACGAATTGGGGCGATTTACCCAGCTTCCACATAATGTTCCCATAAATTTTTACAGTTAGACACATGTCTGTGATAGACAACAATTTTACAATATTATTCATGAATAGTTGGGTCAATGCAAGATGAATTTTATGGTTGCGTTGGTCACTATGTAATCACTGCATTTTTTGTGTCTGTGTAATCATTATGTTGTTGTATAATTGTTGTTGCAACGGTGAACTTGTTTTTGGGGAATGTATTTTTTTTGTGATGTAGTTGTTGCGTCGATAGCTGTATTGAATAACAATGTCCTGGAGTGTTAGCATAATAATTGATTAGATTATGAGTTTCTATATGATTGTTTTTGGATGCCATTATTGCTAGGTAGAAATTGTCTTGTGAGGTTAAAGGGAAATGATTCATGGTGATGCTAGGTGACAATGATTATAATGATAATGAATTGATGAATGCATTACATCCCTGTATATGTCCCTTGCGATATTATAATTGCCTTACCTTTGAATGCGATTTACATACCTAGATAGCATTTTTATATTGTGACATCGTTGATATGTTAGACAACCCTTCATATGATGACAACATCGATCTTGTAGACAACCATCTCATATAGGGTTTTAGTTTAAATGATATTCTTTTCAGTTTTAAAAAAAGAGGGGGTTTTACTTGTTTTAAAAGGTTGTTCCTATGTGTTTCATTCGAAATATAGAAAAATCCTCCTTAGGAAATTACTCATCCGATGTTGGAATTTGAAAATAGTTTCACTAAGCTAATTGTTTTGATAACGATTATTTTAAGGTGTAAAGAGTGATGTATGTTGCAATATAATTCATTACACAAGGAATTTAATTGGTTGTAGGAATGTTACAGTTTCCAGGTTTCCTTGTGTCTTGTGGACTTGTCGATTGGGGGCTTGGGTTGGTCATCTTGTGGTTCGACGGTGCATTTGGTCTCCTAGCACGTTGGTTTTTCCTGAGTATTCCATCTAGATAGATTATTTTGCACGAGGGATATTGTCATGCCTATCACCTTGGGATGTCATGATCCTTGATGAGGGGATCATTGTGCACCCTAATGGATAGAGGTGATTGATAACTTGGACAGAGTCCATGCTTCCCGTTGTGGGCGTTTGTTCATTATAGTTGTTTTTGGTGCTTGGTTTGTAATGCCTTCATGCATTTGGTTGCATGCCATAGAGGTTCTAGTTACTGGTTGTCGAGGCTATTGTTTTAGGGTTGTGGATGTGGTCCTTCATATTGTAGGATTTTCCATGTTTTTGTCGAGCGAGTAGTCATTTATATATTTGATTTACACATGTTTCACCCAGTTTCTTTTGTGCCAATGCATGGAGTCGTTGTTGTTTGTTGCCTGGTCTGCATTCTTGTGTTCATCGTTGGGTTGTGGGGTTCAACTCTTGTCATCATTTCCTTCTTGCCTAAAACAAAAAAAACAAATTGCACTTTTGTCTTTGCATGTAGTTGTAACGTTTGGGGTCGTTACACTTGCAGAAATGTATTAATGGAAATGTTAACTTATTTGTGCTCTTATTTGGACTTATTGAAAAACTCTATTTGTGTCACTGGAAATATATGTTTTGGATGTTATTCATATTGTTTTCATGTTATTATTTGTCGCAAGACATCCCTTGTATGTGGTGAAACACGAGATTCTATCAACCAACAATTATATGCCAGTTCTTTAACATTTTATACAAGTCTATCTTTGTAGGGTTGTCTAGAAATCATTGTCCAACAAGCCAGTTCATCATTTGCATCTGTTTTCAATCAAAATTTTCTATGTTTGTACAATGTTTTTCTTGACGTTCCCATCATTTTTTCCATATGTCCTGTCAATGACTATTTTATATTGTTAGATGAAACAAATGTTGTTTGTATCGCTCTACGTGCAACATTGACATCTTTTTTTTCAAGATTTTCCAAAATCTTTTAATACACTAGTTATATTGTCAAAGACATTCTGTTTCACCTTTGTATATTTTGTCAACTTTTGAATACCCAATAATTATGTAGCTTCTTTTAACTTTCTTGACTTTATTAGACAAAGTAAAATTAGACCTTGTATTGTTACTGATTCATCTTTGAAAAAAGTATTATACATATTCTTAGTTCGATATCTTATATAATGTTTATCTTTTTTCTTCCCAAATTTGTCAGTATCAACATTTTCTAATATTTCATCATCAATGTTGATAGATTCTCCTGCATATTTCAATTTAAATTTTATATTAAAATACAAAACCCAAAAATAAATTCACAAAACTATATACAAGTGTTCATCTTGTATTATCTAAATTTATGTACATACCTATAGGTGATTCATATTTTGCTTCAATTTAGGCTTCAAATTATTCTGCTTCAATTTCAGTTTAAGCATCTTCATCAACATTATGAGACAAATCTATTTATGTTTTTTGAAAAACATCAAATCCTAATTACAATCAATTATATTAAACAATATTTTAAATTTGAATACTATACTTTTAATATAGACAATATGTGCATGCATACCTAGTTGGACTTCTTCTTGTTGAAAATCTCTATTTACATTATCATCGTTTCTTTCTTCAAGATTTGCACGTTCTCGTTTATTTCTCCAATAACGCTCTTTCCTTTGTTCGTTATGGTGAGTTTCATCTCGAGTGCGATCAAATTTTATCTTGCGCAAACTTTTGTTTCCCATGACTTCTATAGTTATCTATAAAAGATATGTTCAACCAAGACTTCACCTTCAAAAAATGCTCAACATTTATCTTTCAACATATAAATTGTTATTCCAATCAAAACTTGAACACACATCAATTGCCTTATTCAACAAAGAAAAAAAAGATGATTCAAAATTTGTTTAGGTGCTCTAGAAAACCATCAAACAAATGATGAATTGTGTTAAATGTGTTCGGCTGAAAGCGTATTTATATGATTTGATGTGAAATGAAACGATACGACGTGTCTTTTCATTTTTTCCGGCCGACGGAATTCACTCAACCATCTTTCGGCCGAAAACCTTGGAAACCATTTAGTTTTGACAAATTTCGTTAGAATTTATTTTTTCAGCTGAAAGCATATTGTTTTGGATGAAAGATTGTTTCAGCTGAAAATTATTAATTGGGACTGTATCTAGAAACCAGAGAATTCCCCAAGCTTACCTGAACTTTGGAGGTTGCGGACTCCTGCGAATTTTAATGACCCCAATCGTTACAACTGCAAGCGAAGCAAAAAGTGAAAAGGTTTTTTTTTTTGTTTTTAGGAAAGAAAGAAAGGACGACAAAAGTTGAACCACACAACCTGATGAACACATGCACACAAATCAGGAAACAAAAAAAATGACTCAATGCACTAGCACAACGATCAACTGGGAAAAACATGGGTAATTAAAAAAGATAGAAACGATTACCCTCCGAACACACAATACGATAATGCTTACAAGCTAAGTAAAACATCCACAATCCTGACAAAATGGCCTCAATGAATAGTAACTAGAAACCTTATGGCGTGCAATCCCAACTCATGAAGGAGTTACATCCCAAGTGCCAACAACAAACTACAACGAGCAAACGCCCACAACGGGTAGCACAGACTCCACCCAAGTTATCGTTCGCCTCTATTCATTAAGGTGCGCAATGATCCCCTCATCAGGAATCATGTCGTCACCAGAGCGATAGGCGTAATAGTAACCCAAGAGTGACATGACATATTTATACCAAAACCCAAGAAGATTAAATGCACTAGAAGATCGAAATAACTCTCAACCACAAGATGAAAAAGAAAACCCAAGAACCCAAATGACAAGTCAACAAGACGCGAGGGAAATTGATGACTATAACAATCATACCACACACTAAATTCCTGGCACACAAGGTCTAATGTAAAAATACATCAATTAAAAGACGCAAAATGCCATCTTATGAATATTCCCAAGAATCCATTCTACAATAAAATGAAGAAATAAAATCCTCTCTCTCACTTCTCAAGTCAATTTTTAATTAAATAAGATCTTATTAATGAGGTCTCACTGTAATTGTCATTCCCTAAAATATGACTCTTGGGAAGCCTAAGTTAAATCCTCCAACCCTATCATCCCTATCATTGTCGATAATATTTGTTGTCCAATCAATGTATTTACTAAGGGTATAAAATCACTAACTAAGATTTACGCCTAACAATGATATCTATCGATATTTGATAACGATATGGTTGTATAAAAATTTAATAAAATAAATGCTAAATCATTATCAAAAGAAATTTTAAATTATAATCTATGGAAAAAGTATAATCTATGTAACAAGTAAAATAACTTTGATATATAATGAAGACATTTTAAACTGAAAACAAATCTAATACAATTGCTAACTGTGGAACCAAAGATAGTACTATAATATAGTCGTTGTCTTTTAAGGTGTGTTAGCTAACCAAAACATATCCACTAAATCAAAAATAAATTCGCTGGCAACTATTGAGGATAACAAATGTAAAAACGAAGTCAATATGTGTAAGTTGTCAACTGTAAAGCTGTCAGCAATATAAAAACGCAGCCCAAGTTGTGGCAGTCCAAACATTAATTCGTTGTCATATGAATAATAACAACACAAATATAGGAACGATGTCATACTAATAAATCCATTACAATTATAACCATTGTGAAATCGCTACCACATGGAAGTAAGGAAAACCTTATCCTGTTTAAAACCATTATAATTATAAACATTAAAATTGTAGAGAATAACATTACTGTCAACATAATAAATTGTCATGAAATGCAGTTACGATTACATGTAATCATTGTTTCTAAAATTACAAATCTCCAGTACCCATCATACATCCAACATTGTCGTTAAAACTAAGGAAGGCAATGGTGATATCACTGGGCGAGTTATGACAAGCCTGAGTGTGAAATCATTGTAGAGTATAATAAGGCTGTGTGAAATATATGCAGGGTATAATAATAACAATGATAGAAATTTATGGTAAGGTTGTGTGTGAAATAGATGAGTAAATACATTTATGGTAATTACAATATAGCTATACAATATTGCTATACAATATAGCTATCAATTAGTAATTACTATATAGCTATCCATAAGTAATTACGACTCATCCCAATAGTTTCATTGGAATATCATTGAAATATTCACCGGGATAGCCAAATAAAAGGGGATGGGATACAATTAACGGAAACACAAATATATAATTAAACACACATACATTTCGCATCATACAAAATGTAGGCCTGTGTAAGTGTAGTCAAATGATAACTTAATGTAAAATAGCTCTGATAAATCGCTGGCAAGATTGTGTGTGGTTGGTTAAATCTAAAATGTTTCCAAGAAAATGAATGGGTGTGTAGTGAGTTGTGTTTGGCCAATTAACAATGCATGGTAAAATCGCCATCAAAGATAATAAAACGCCAAAAACAAAATCGTGTTTGAATCTATTGAAACGCAAACGATACCAGAATCAACACAAAATATCACTATCATTCTCTACATGGTTTGAAAAAACCAAAAGCGCAGACCTTCATTTCCATAAAACTGCAGTCAATACATAATTTTTCATTCGAATTGGCTATATACATCCACAATCAACCTGTAAGTGGCTAAATAAATTCGCAGTCATTCTGTAAAATGGGTGGCTGTGAATTCAAATGGCTATATAACTCATGGTCAAATGTAAATGGATATACCCATTCACATTCAATAATAGGTAAGGAAAAATGTTTTCATACAATGGGAAGCTGTCAAATAAATGAATTTAATCACAGTCACAATAGTTTAAAAGAAACATTGCCATTCAAGTGGTCAAACGCTAAGAGTTTTCCACTCAAGAGCTGGTAGCTATCATGAAATCGCAGAGAGAAAAGATGAACAATACGCAGAGGTATTCAAATGCAAGAAGGCGCTAGACAATCTTTCAACCAGGAACAATCAACAGGGGTAGACAGCTAGGAAAAACTCTCCTTCGCTCATCATCCACGCACAGAAAAGAAAGGTATTAGAATCTATAGGTCTATTAACACCGAAGTGATGACCATCGATTCGGCTCCTGGCTAACTACTTAGGCATGGACTAATGATCTAGGGATGAGGACGAAAGATAAATCACAATCTCTTCATAATAATCAATAAAACAAAATAGAGCAATCATAGCAATCACAGATCGGTTGTCAAGGAATCAAGTCAATGCAGCAAGCATAAAACTATGATGACTTTAAGTCCTCGATTGAAAACGTTGAGTAAAACACATTTTTTTTTGCACAATAGAAGTACAGTAATGAAAGCACAAGAAAAATATTAATCTACCATTCAAATTAAAAGCATCTATACCATAGCCCCAGGTGATAGCTCTGAGTTGTTGTCCCACGCGCGCTCTGTCCAGCTCCCTCTTGTCGACTGATGTGACTTCGTCGGTACCTCCCAGCCAATGCTAGGGGTACTCTTCTTCCCCCTTAGCCCCCCCGAGCCACAAAGGGGCCACACACACTATACCAGAGAACAACTAGCTCCCAACTCACCTCACAAGGCCAATCTACCACTCGTCACCGAGATGGGTATCCCAACTCCCACAAGATAAGTCAATCAATTAAAAAATTCAACAATGTAATGTTATGCATCAAGAACAGATCCATAATCCTCCTCCTCCATCCTTTTTATTTTAGTTTCTAAGTGATTTATTTCCCAAATTCCCATTTAATTTATTTTTCATTAAATTAATTCAGAAAAATCCTCCCACGTACACATGTCACCCATCCCCCTAGTTGCACCAGAAATTAATTTCATTAATTATTTAATTACTCCTATTTCCCTCACCCACCTAAAATAATTCCTAAAATCCCTCCTTGGTGTCCCCATACTCCCTTACACATTTTAAATGAATTACGCCCTTACTAAATTCCTAGTTGAGTTAAAGGAAAGATTCCTTACATTTCCTTTTTCTTTATGTTTTCCATTTTCCCTTAGTTTCCTATTTCTTTTAAGTTTCCCTCTTTTCCCTTTTATCTAAAACTCAAATTAGAAAGTGTAGAAAAAACACCTCTTTCTCTTTTTAATTAATAAAGTTTAATTAGCATATGTAGAAAAACAATCATCCCCCTTTTTTTAAAATTTAATTCCCCAAAGTAATTTGATTTTAATACATTAATTGAATTTCTTACCCCCTCTGCATCACATGTTTAATTATGATTATTATTATTTTATTTTTTATTTTATTTTTTATTTTATTTTTACCACAAGTACACTTAGACCTAGATTTTAATTTCCTAGGCTGGGTGACATTTTATTAGGGAAAATGTTTTTTTTTTCTTACTTGACACATCATTCACTCTAAGGCCGTCTAGCTTTATTCACTTACCAGTTAAAAATGTGACGTTCTCTTCAAGACGCACTACGCGCTCCAAGGGTGCCACTCACCACTTTTCGTTTTCCTTGCATGACGTGCCCTTCAAGATGAACTACGTGCTACATGGGTGTCACTCACCTCTTTCTATTTTCCTTGCGCGACATGCCCTTCAGGATCCATTACATGCTCCAAGGGTGCCACTCGCCTCTTGACTAACTTGGTAGACATCAAAAACCCCTGGAGTCAATATTCTTCCAGGTGATCTTGTGGGAGACTAAGGGCCTCTAAGGAATAAGGCCCCTGCCTTATTGCATGCCCCTTAGAATCATCATGAGAGACTGTCGCAATATACCCTCACGACATTGTGGATATTATCAAACAAGGTAATTGTTAACCTATAGTTTGAGCCATGGAGGGAGTGCTAGTAGGATGTGGCAAGGCGTCTTTCTGCACCTCTCCCTCAACGTATCTGGTTTTCATGTGTGACCCCTCTACTCCACATGTGATTATGGTCGACAAGCTATCGTCAGCCTAAATCATCAACGAATCATGTCAGAAATATAATCAATCATCATAACATCTAATCATATGTACACATGTCATATCTACTACAATCAAACCCCAATAGTCCACTCTCTGACTCAATCTGGAGTCCAAGGCATTTCATCGATGTCTATGCATCCACGAGGTCCAAAGTCCTCCACATCAAGAGAACTAAGTCAATAACACCTGTCTATGTCAACACAACAAAATAACATGTCATCATATCCATAATGCCTCATAATCATAATCAAACACCCAATAGTATAATAATCCAGATCACTTCCAAGAAAGTGTCCTCAAAGAATAAGTTCGCTCAGTGTGCGCAAGAGAAGGATGTTACATACACCCCCTGTTGGTCTAAAATTTGTCCTGAACTTTCACAGTATATAAGTGCCGAAATAATTTGTATCACAGTATTATCAGTCTATCTGTCAAAAAAAAATGGAAATTGTTGGTGTATATCATATGCATCCTCCCAAGTCGATGAGTGCAGACTATAGTTGTCCCACTGGACCTTCACCTAATCCACTATTTTATGTCGTAGCTGTCAAATACGATAATCCAAGATGTAGATCGAGTCAGCCATGAGCGCCCCCTCTTCTGATAACTGCAAGGAACTCATGTCAATAACATGTGTAGGAACACTAATATAATGTCTCAAAATAGATATGTGAAAAACATCATGCATACGCCTCAAAGAATCAGGCAAGGATAGTTGATGGGCCATGGGCCCCTTCCTCTCCACAATCTCAAAAGGTCCCATGAACCTATGAGATATTTTATCAACCTTTCCACACTTGATCAAACTCTTATGCGGTTTCACTCACAAGAAGACTCGATCACCAAATTCATAACTACGGTCGACACCGTGCGTATCGACATAACTCTTTTTTCGATCCTACGCTTCTTTGATCCTTTCTCTTATTGTGTGCATTTGATATTCCATTTCTTGGATCACTTCTATTCCCACCAGGATCCTATCCTCAAGCCGATCCCAACTCAAAGGCGTCTGACATAGCCGCCCGTAAAGAAACTCGAAAGGCACCATCTTAATGTTGCTTTGGTAATTGTTGTTATATATGAATTATACCAGTGGCAAGAATTATTCCCAATGCTTCTACTAGTCCATAACGTACATGCACAACATGTCTTCCAAGATTTGGTTTGTTTGCTCGGTACGCACGTCTATCTCCGGGTGATACGCCATATTGAAGTTAAGTTGGGTTCCTAGTGACTCTTGGAAGCTAGTCCAAAATCGTCCAGTAAAAATCGATCCTTGATCAGACATAATCCTCTTAGGCACGTCGTGCAGCCTCACAATATCACTAATGAAAACTCTAGCTATGTCAGGTGCCTAATACTTTGTATGCACAGGGATAAAATGAGCACTCTTCGACAGAGTGTTGACTACTACAAAAATCGAGTCGTGTCTCCTTGTCGTCAGTGGAAAACCAACAATGAAATCCATTGAAATGACCTCCCATTTTGATTTTGGAATAATGTGTGGCTGTAGTAATCCTGTTGGATGTCTATGTTTAGCCTTCACCTATTTACATTCTAGACATTTGGCCATGTAATTGGCTATGTCTTCCTTTATTTTTCTCTAGACGAATAAGATTTTAAGGTCTACCCTCATCTTCGTGACTTCCAGGTGAGCCATGTCCATTTCTCTGTGAGCCTCGTTTAGGATCAAACTCCTCAACTCGTCATTCGGTGGTACATAAATACAATTTTTAAACCTCAATAATCCATCATCGTCAAACGTAAATCCTTCAAATCTTGGTACCATCATTGTTTTTTGTCTGATAAATTCATTGAACTCTTTGTACCAGTCATCATCACACTGTAAAGTTAGAATATTTTCACGTCGATTCGAATGAAGCGTCAACACCGAAAATATGTGTAATATTTGACTCAATGCATCTTCCACTCGGTTCACTATTCCTTTTATGTAAGTAATATCGAAATCATACTCGCTATGCAATTCTGACCAACGTCATTGTCACACGTTAAGGTCTCTTTGCGTAAAGATGTGTTGTAGTCCACAACAGTTCGTTTTTAGTTCAAATTTTTGTCCAATAAGGTAGTGTCTCCAAAATCTCAAGGCATAAACAATGGCTAACAGCTCCAAATCATTCGTTGCATAGTTCTCCTCATGCTTTCTCAATTTCCTCGACATGTAAGTGATCACTCAACTGTCTTGCATCAAGATTCCACCCAAGCCTTCATTGGATGTGTCAGTGCATGCCAAGAAGTCTGCATCCATGTCAGGGGCCTTTAGTATCGGTGTTATTGTCAACAAGTCCTTGAGCCTCTGAAATGCCTCCATGCATTTCTCGGTCCAAAAAACTTCTTGTTATTCTTCTACAATTCCGTGATCGGATTTTCTATCTTCGAAAATCCCTCAACGAACCATCGATAGTATCCTGCTAAACCCATGAAGCTACGCACTTACAGAACATTCGTCGGCACAAGCCATTCCATAATAGCCTTGACCTTTGCTGGATCCATGATGATACCTTCGCCAGAGATGACATACCCTAAGTAAAGAATCTTCGATTGGTAAAACGAGCATTTAGACAATTTCCCATACAATTTGTTCTCTCACGGAAATTGTAGTATCAAGCGCAAGTGCTCGTCATGCTCCTCCATCATCTGAGAGTAAATAAAAATATCATCAATGAATACTTAGACAAACTTGTCCAAGTACTCGCGGAACACCCCATTCATCAAACTCGTAAATACCCCTTGGGAATTCATCAGTCCAAACAGTAAAATAGTAAACTCGTAATGTCCAAACCTCATCTTAAAATCGTTCTTAGGGACGTCATCCTCCTTGATCCATAACTGGTCATACCCTGATCGCAAGTCGATATTTGAAAACACTGTCGCATCCTTCATCTGATCAAGCAGATCATCAATCCTTGGCAATGAATACTGATTCTTGATCGTTTCCTTGTTCAATTGACAGTAATCAATGTAGAGTCTCCACGACCCATGCTTCTTTTATATGAAAATAACAGGTGCACCCCAAGGTGACACACTAGGACATATCAGTTCCAGGTTTAGAAACTCCTTTAGTTGCATTCTCAAATCCTGTAACTACGGGGTCGATATACGATAAGTTGTTCTCTCTATTGGTTTAGTCCTGGGTTTTAGGTATATGGTAATTCCAATTCCCTCTCCGGCGACATCCCAGGTAACTCCTCAGGGAAGACGTCCACAAACTCTCTCACCACAGGAAGGTGTTCTATACCTTCTGCTACTCCCTTCTTGTTTAACACAAGGATTTCATAAATCTTACATCCCTTGTGCATGCTATTCCATAGCTGCAAGGAAGAGATAAACCTCAGAGAAACTCCATGGTTCCCACCTACAATCACGCGTCTCTTTCCCTCATCATCGACCAAGCTCAACCATTTTGTCTTACAGTTGAGTATTTCCACATGTGATTCCAACCAGTCCATATTGATCAAGATGTCATAAGATCCTAAGATCATGACGTACAGGTTGGCCTTGGTGGAAAAATATCCTATGTTAAGGAAGAGCCTGTAACCTTTCCTCAAACCTTCTGTTTGGTTCCTGAAGCCATCTCTACAAAGCTAAAATCCTCCTGTTCAGCTGCCTTTACCTTAATCCTCTTTAGCGCAGCAACTGAAATAAAACTCTCGGTAGAATCGGGATCTATCAAAATACTAAGGTTCTAGTCAGCGACAATACCTGACGTCTTAAGAACAGTCGACTAGTGCTCTTCCTCACAGTTATTTATTGTTGCATGAATCCGATGGGCCTTGCCCAAGTATCCCATGGTAGTGGGTCCGACTGATACAGACACTCTAGTCCTCTCCACTAGGAAATCACGCTGGTAGTGTGGCTCCCCACATGTCCAACACCCCTTCTTCGGTCCAGTACTCCTGGTAGCCAAAGTAGAAGCTGATGACCCACTGGCCAGGAATCTTGGTTTGTTATGTTGAACATGCCTAAATTGTTGTTGTTGCAGTCGACCTTGTTTTTGATTTTGTGGTCCTCGGTAAGGAGTATGTTTTTGAGGCACTAGTCATTGAGTTGTAGTGAAAGTGGATCCTCTCTGGAAGCCATGATATCCTAGCGTATGTCTGGCTGGTGTCAGATTTTGTTGCGCACCACATGACACCTGCCTTGCTGGTATCACTAGAGTCTTTCTCTGACCCCCATTGATAAGCTCCTCCTCTGCTATGAGGGCCTTGTGGATGACATCATGCAAGGTTTGAGGCATCAGAATCCTAACCTTTGCATATATCCTAACATTAAGGCCAAACAGGAACCTCTTGACCTTAATTTTCTCGGTATTAAGATGCAGATCATATCGAAGCAACTCCATAAAAAGGGCCTCGTACTCAGGTACCATACAGTCACCTTGTCTCAAGGCATTGAACTCATTGAGATGACGCTCAATGAATTCCTCTGATAGGTACCTCTCTCGGAACCATTCCACAAATAGTTCCAATGACACATCTTCAACGAACATGTTCAATTGCAGCAAGAGTGTCTTCCATCATAGAAGAGCGCTCCCTTTTAGTTGAAATACTACCATGTGGACCTTCATGTTGGAGGTTTAGTCGCGAAGTGCAAAGCACATCTCCATATTGTCCGACCATGCCTTATCAGTTGTGCCATATGGGGCACCAAAGAAATCAAGAAATTTTACCTTCTTGAGGTCAAGCTGAATGCTCCTAGTATCGACCAAAGCACGCGGTGGACCCTCAGGGGGTGTCGAGGCCCTAGCCTTCATCACTATCCAATTGATTGATCAATTCCTCATACAGTCACTGAAAGGACCTCAACAACCCAACCACATCACCCACCGCTATCTACTCTTGCCCGACCACCTGTTTGTCTCCCTAGGGGTTAGACCCCTCAGGCATGGATGCTAATAGGGGTGTCGTGCCTCCTCCCCTAGTACCCTGTTGTCTTCCTCCACGACATCCTCTAACTATGATTACCTACATGAATACAAGTCAACTTAATTAGCAACATTATAATCAATAGCACATCAATGAAATACATAGTGATCCCAAGTTGCAGGTTGAACCTACTCTAATACCATATGTAACGACCCCAATCATTACGACTGCAAGCGAAGAAAAAAGTGCAATTTTTTATTTTATTTTTAGGCAAGAAAGAAAGGATGACAACATTTGAACCACACAACCTGACGATGAATACATGCATGCATATCAGGCAATAGACAATAATGACTTAACTCACTAGCACAACAATCAACTAGGAGAAACATGCATAAATCAAAACGATAGAAACAACTACCCATCGAACATGCAACACGACAACGCTTACAATCTAAGGACAACATCCACAATCCTGACACAACAGCCTTGATGACCAGTAACTAGAACCTCTATGGTGCGCAAGCCCAACACATGAAGGCATTAAATCCCAAGTGCCAACAACAAACTACAACGAGAAAACACCCACAACGGGTAGCAAAAACTCTGCCTAAGTTATCGTTTGCCTATATTCATTAAGGTGAGCAATGATCCCCTCATTAGGAATCATTTCGTGATACAGAGCTAGGTGTAACAGTAATCCAGGAGCGACACGACATATCTCGACCAAAGCCCAAGAAGATTAAACACGCTAGAAGATCAAAATAATTGTCAACCATAAGATGAAAAACAAACCCAAACACCCAAATGAAAAGTCAACAAGAAGCAAGGGAAACTGACAACTATAACAATCATACCACACACTAAATTATTGGCGCACAAGGTCTAATGCAAAAATACATCAATTAAAAGACGCAAAATGCCATCTTATGAATATTCCCAAGAATCCATTCTACAATAACATGAAGCAATAAAATCCTCTCTCTCTCTTCTCAAGTCAAATGTTAATTAAATAATATCTTACTAACAAGGTGTCACTCCAATCGTCATTCCCTAACATATGACTCCTTGGAAGCCTAATTTAAATCCTCCAACCATATCATACTTATCATTGTCAATAATATTCATTGTCCAATCAATGTATGTACTAAGGGTCTAAAATCACTAACTAAGATTTACATCTAACAATGATATCTATCGATATCTGATAACGATATGGTTGTATAACAATTTAATAAAATAAATGCTAAATCGTTATAAAAAACAATTATAAATTATAATCTATGGAACAAGTAGTCTATGTAACAAGTAAAATAATTTTTTTATATGATGACGTCCTTTTAAACTAAAAACAAATCTAATACAATTGCTAACAGTGGAATTGAAGATAGTAATATAATACAGTCGTTGTCTTTTAAGGTGTGTGTTAGCTAATCAAAACATATCCACTAAATCAAAAATAAATTCGTTGGCAACTATTGAGGATAAAAAATTTAAAAACGAAGTCAATATGTGTAAGTTTTCAACTATAAAGCTATCAACAATATAAAAAAGAAGCCCAAGATGTGGCAGTCCAAACATTAATTCACTGTCATACTAATAAATCCATTACAATTATAACTATTGTGAAATCGCTTCCACATGGAAGTAAGGAAAACATTGTCCTTTTTAAAACCATTATAATTATAACCATTAAAACTGTTGAGAATAACATTACTGTCAACATAATAAACTTTCATAAAACACAGTTACTATTACATGTAATCATTGTTTCTAAAATTACAAATCTTTGGCACCCATCATACATCCAACGTTGTCGCTAAAACTAAGGAAGGAAATGGTGATATTGTTGGGTGAGTTATGACAAGGTTGAGTGTGAAATCGCTGCAGAGTATAATAAGGTTGTGTGAAATCTGTGTAGGGTATAATAATAACAATGATAGCGAGTTATGGTAAGGTTGTGTGGGAAATAGATTAGTAAATACATTTACAGTAATTACAATATAGCTATACAATATCGTTATACAATATAGATATCAATTAGTAATTACCATATAGCTATCGATTAGTAATTACGACTCATCCCAATAGTTTCGATGGGATATCATTGAAATATTCACTGGGATAGCCAAAGAAAAGGGGCTCGAATACAATTAATGGAAATGAAGATATATAATTAACCACACAGACATTTCCTGTCATACAGAACGCAGGCCTGTGTAAGTGTAGTCAAATTATAACTCAATGTAAAATAGGTCTAATAAATCGTTGGCAAGATCGTGTGTGGTTGGAGAAGACTAAAACATTGCCACGCAAATGAATGGGTGTGGAGTGATTTGTGTTTGGCCTATGAAAAACGCATGGTAAAATCACCATCAAAGATAATAAACCGTAGAAACAAAATCATGGTTGAATGTATTGAAACACAGAGGATTCTAGAATAAATGCATAATATCACTATCATTCTCTACGCGGTTTGAAAAAACTAAAAACGCAGACCTTCATTTCCATAAAAATGTAGTCAATACATAATTTCACATTCGAATTGGCTATATACATCCACAATCAACTTGTAAGTGGCTAAATAAATTCAGAGTCATTATGTAAAATGGGTGGTTGTGAATTCGAATGCCTATATAACTCACGGTCAAATGTAAATGGCTATACCCATTCACAATCAATAATAGGTAAGCAAAAATGTTGTCATACAATGGGAAGGTGTCAAATAAATGAATTTAATCACAGTCACAATAGTTTAAAAGAAACGTTGTCACTCAAGTGGTCAAACACTGAGAGTTTTCCACTCAAGAGCTAGGAACTATCACAAAATCATAGAGAGAAAGGATGAACAATACGCAGAGGTATTCAAAAACAAGAATGCGCAAGACAATCTTTTAACCAGGAACAATCAATAGGGATAGACAGCTGGGCAAAACTATCATTTGCTCATCATCCACACACTGAAAAGCAAAGCATTAGAATCTATAGGTCTATTAACACCGAAGTGACGGTTGTCAGTTTGGCTCCTAATCGACTTCTCAGGCGTGGACTGATGCTCTAGGGATGAAGATGAAAGATAAAGCATAATCTCTTCATAATAATAATAAAACAAAACAGAACAGTCATAGCAATCAGGGATCGGTTGCCAAAGAATCAAGTCAATGTAGCGAGCGTAAAGCTATGATGAATTTAAGTCCACAATTGAAAATGCTGAGTAAAACACATTTTTTTTTACACAATAAAAGTACAGTAATGAAAGCACAAGAACAATATTAATCTACCATTCAAATTAAAAGCATGCATACCTTAGCCCAAGGTGATAGCTTTGATTCATTGTCCCACGCGTGCTCCATTTAGTTATCGCTTGTCGATTGATGTGACTTCACCGGTACCTCCTCGCCAATGATAGATGTACTCTTCTTCCCTCTTAGCCCCTCGAGCCACAAAGGGGCCATGCACAATATACCAGAGAACAACTAGTTGTCGGCTTGCCTCGCAAGGCCGAGATACCACTCGTCACTGAGCTGGGTATCTCAACTTCCACAAGATAAGTTAGTCAAGTAAAAAATTCAGCAGTGTAACATTACGCATGAAGAAGAGATCCATACTCCTCCTCCTTCATCATTTTTATAGAGTTTATAAGTGATTTCTTTCCCAAATTCCCATTTAATTTATTTTTCATTAAATTAATTCAGAAAAATCTTCCCTCGTACACATATCACCCATCCCCCTAGTTGCACTAGAAATTAATTTCATTAATTATTTAACTACTCCCATTTCCCTCACCCACCTAAAAGCATTCCTAAAATCACTCCTTGGTGTCCCCATATTCCCTTACACATTTTAAATGACTTATTCCCTTACTAAATTCCTAGTTGAGTTCATATTTAGAAAGTTCTTAAAGGAAAGATTCCTTACATTTCCTTTTTCTTTATGTTTCCCCTTTTCCCTTAGTTTCCTATTTCTTTTAAGTTTTCCTCTTTTCCCTTTTATCTAAAACTCAAATTAGCAAGTGTAGAAAAACCACCTCTTTCTCTTTTTAATTAGTAAAGCTTAATTAGCATATATAGAAAAACAATCATCATCCCTTTTTTTAAATTTAATCCCCCAAAGTAATTTGATTTTGACAAGTTAATTGAATTTCTTACCCCCTCCTCGTCACATGTTTAATTATGATTAGTCTTATTTAATTAATTTTTTTTTTTACCACAAGTATCACTTAGACCTAGATTTTAATTTCCTAGGTTGGGCGACATTTTATTAGGGAAAATGTTTTTTTTTCTTACTTGAAACATAATTCATTCTAAGGCCATCTAGGTTTATTCACTTACCAGTTAAAAATGTGATGTTCCCTTCAGGATGCACTACGTGCTCGAAGGGTGCCACTCGCCACTTTTCATTTTCCCTGTATGACGTGCCCTTTAGGATGCACTACATGATCTAAGGGTGTCACTCACCTCTTTCTATTTTCCTTGCATGGCGTTCCCTTCAGGACGCACTACGTGCTCCAAGGGTGACACTTGCCTCTTGACTGACTTAATAGACATAAAAAAACCCTGGAGTCAATACTCCGCTAAGTGATCTTGTGGGAGACTAAGGGCCTCTAAGGAATAATTCCCCTACCTTATTGCGCACCCCTTAGAATCATCATAAGAGAATGTCATAGTATTCCTCTCATGGCATCGTGGATCTTCTCAAACTAGGTAATCATTAACCTACAATTCGAGCCACGGTGGGAGTGCTAATAGGTAATGGTAGGGTTACTGTCCACAACTCTCCCTCAATGTATCTAGTTGTCGTGCATGACCCCTCTACTCCACATGTGAGTCTTGTAGGCAAGCTATCATCAACCTGCATCATCAACGAATCATGTTAGCAAAATAATCAACCATCATAACATGTAATCAGATGTACACATGTGATATCTACAACAATCAAACCCCAATAGTCCTCTCTATGACTCAATCTGGAGTCCAAGGGGTTTCATCGATGTTTTTTCATCCTCGACGTCCAAAGTCCTGCACACTCAAGAGAACCGAGTCAGTAGCACCTGTTTATGTCAACACAACAAAATATCATGTCATCATATACATAATGCTTCATAATCATAATCAAACACCCAATAGTATAATAATCCAGATCACTTGCAAGAAGTGTCTTCAAAGAATAAGTTCGCTCAGTGCGCGCAAGAGTGGAATGTTACACAAATAATCAGAATTTGGTTTCGAAAATGACACCAGCATTTGCAAAATTCAATCTACTTTCAATTCCTATAATGTGTTTTCATTTTCATTATTTTTATCTATTTTTATTTAATTTTAAAAAAATCATTGCATAATATTTTCAACAAACATTATGATTCAGTGAAATGAAATATATGTATCTCTAAAAATACACAGTAAAATATTTAGAAAAAATTATATTCATAATCTTTAAATTGTTCTTTTCAAAAGGGTATTTTTAGATTTTACTTTTAAGTAAAAATTAAGATAGATACAAGGTGAAGGAAAACATGTGTTTAAAATCGGCAACGTTTTCAGCTTGGTCAACTTCAAAAAATTCTAGAAATTATAATATTCATCTCTTAGATTCAAAATTATAGTCATAATAAAATAGAGTCTTTATAGATTGTTGCAGTATATTTCGTTTGTTAAAAATAAAAGTTTAATAATAGATACATTTTTGGGAGGGGGAAATAACAAATTATCATTCCTTTCATGTTTAAGGAACATACTGTTAAACAATTGTCAAATTGACATATCAAATATTGATAAAAAAAAAAAATTGAAAAATAGTCATTGGAAAGCTAACAAAATTCTTTAGAAGTTTTGTTTTTACTATAAAGTGAAATTATAAATAAAAAAAATACTTTTGTATGCTGAAAGTTGAAGAACTTCTGGAAATATAGTTTTTTATCTCATAAAACAAGCAAAATAGACACCCATCTTCATGATTTCACCCTCTAGCGACTGATTTTGCAAATTATGTATCTTGTCATAATCACATATGCAAAATTGTTTGAAATCATAGTTGCGACAGTGTATCAACGTGGGACGTTGACTTGTACAGGTTACTCGCACAAGGATTTGAAACACAACAGTTTAACTACACTAAGTACAGGTGTGTAGGTTGTATAGGGATTCAAAATAGTCCCATTGAATGCTTTCTCTATTACCAGTCCATAGGTATGTAGTCCAAATAGATATATTTGGTATACTTAGCACTATGTATATATAAGCCGTGTGTATATTCAAAATAGAATAGCAGAATGCTCGCACTTTCATTCTAAATAACAACAAATGAATTTACTATAAATCATTGATATATCTTGCCAATTTCTTTGCTCATCATAATCATTTATGAAGAACCATTTGAAGTTTGGTAGTGTGAAAGTGCAACAATGTGTGAGCACAAAGTGTGACAGTTCTCTACACAAAGCTTTAATATACAATCCCATGTAGACCGATAATAGATACATGAAAATGCCACATCACAAGAAATATAGAACATTTGTATAAGCATTGGAACAATTGATTGACTAAATGAGGAATTAAAATAGTATGTGTGATCTCTTTGCAAAGCAGGAACCTGTGAACAACATTGTCAAACAACACCAACAAAAGCACCTGAACAAATTGTAAAAAACAACATGAATAAATCCATCACAACATACAACAATCAAGGCATTACAAGGAAGCAAAGAACTATTGCAAATGTCAACCCCAATAAGCATAGCATATTGTGAGCATGCCTTTCTTCCACACAACCATAAAAAATAGAGAAAATCTCTATTATGCTCGTCACATACCTATTCCCAATGAAAACGAACAAATCCAATAGCTATGCACACTCAGAAAAAACATTCCAACTTGAAAATATATGTTGAACAATGAAACTTAATACAACTAAATTCATATAGTCCACACAAATCTAATTTTGCAAAGATGTCCAAGTCATATTTGTTCCAGAGAGATATATATTTTGAACCTCTGCACAACTATATCTATGTGGAACAGATATAGCCCACACTTGTGCATAGATATATATGTTATGACTATATGCATAACAATATTTTGTTATTGATAGCATTGATATATCTATGTGGAAGCTATAGATATAACACGCACCTTCGCACAAGTATATCCTCACACATCGAATAGTCTAATATTTATGAATGTTATCAATAACAAAATATTATTACACATATAGTACATATATAGCTTCCACACCTATGCAAATAAGTCACACTTTCAAAAATAATATATATTAAATAATATGAAATAATATCATAAGTTTTATGTAAAAATAATTATATTATAAAAAATTCCAAAAACATATTAAATATATCTTACTTAATAATGTGCAATTTTATAAATGCTATCAATTTCATCAAATACTACTTAATAATATCTATTTTATAAAAAAATCAGCAATAAAAGCGAAAAAATATACTGTGCACATAGATATCTTCCACACATCCACACAGGTATATCCCTAGACATGGAAGATATAACTTATGCACCTTCGTAAGGTATATGAGTTTGGATGAGCAAATATGTAGGAATACAATCCCTATGAATACATACAATGGCTCATTTGGCCTTTCATTGGAAAGTGTACGGTTTGATTTGCTTATGGTGAAATCCTCGTGAACATTTAAAAAATAGAATCCTTGAATGAATGACATGTCCCCCACAAATCTAGGCATGCTCCTTTTCTTTCCATGGATAAGTTATATGTATATTATTTTTTTATTGATCTTTCATTTTATACCATAAACTGCATAAGATCAATAATTATTTAAAATGACTCAATGTGAACAAGCCATGTAACTATTCGGTAAATCCCGTAACTATTCCGTAAATCCCCTAATTGATTTTTTATTTGGTTTGACATTTAGTTTAAAATTAGGGATGCGTGGAGGGATATTTGATAGTTTGTTTGACACTTAGTTTAAAATTAAGGATGTCTTGAAAGATATTGAAAGATATTTGATAGTTTGTTTGACACTTAGTTTAAAATTAGGGATGTCTTGAAGGATATTTGATAGTTTGTTTTACACTAGCTTAAAATAGGGATGTCGTCACGGATATTTGATAATTTGTTTGGAAAATTGCATATATTGAAGAGAAATGAGTAATAGACTTACTCTTGCAATGCCTCCTCCATGCCGAGTCAATAATTTACTTAATCAAATCGTAACTATTCCGTAAATCCCCTAATTGATTTTTTATTTGGTTTGACATTTAGTTTAAAATTAGGGATGCATGGAGAGATATTTGATAGTTTGTTTGACACTTAGTTTAAAATTAAGGATGTCTTGAAAGATATTTGATAGTTTGTTTGACACTTAGTTTAAAATTAGGGATGTCTTGAAAGATATTTGACAGTTTGTTTGACACTAGTTTAAAATAGGGATGTCCTCACGGATATTTGATAATTTGTTTGAAAAATTGCATATATTAAAGAGAAACGAGTAATAGACTTACTCTTGCAATGCCTCCTCCATGCCGAGTCAATAATTTACTTAATCAAATCGAGACAAAATAGTCCATGATAATATCTCTGTGAAGATAGTAAAAATCTTAAGAAAACTAGAATGATAACCAATACATCAGATTAATATCTCTTTGAAGATACTCGAGGAAGATAGTAAAAATCCTAAGAAAACTAGAACGATAACCAATACATCAGATTAATAATTCTTTGTGTCTCTCTACACTACTATACTAATCTAAAAACTTAGCATCTATGCTAACGATGCTCACTTCATAATTTGATATATAAATTTATTTTATTTTTTAGATTATAATTTGATATATAAATTTATTTTATTTTTTAGATTTTAGGTTATGAAATTTAATAACATACAATCTTCACTCCGTACCTTGGCAACCCCTAAACTTGTAAAATGACTAATAGTCCATGATAATATCTCTTTGAAGATACTCGAGGAAGATAGTAAAAATCTTAAGAAAACTAGAACAATAACCAATACATCACATTAATAATTCTTTGTGTCTCTCTCCACTATTATACCAATCTAAGAACTTAGCATCTAATCTAACGATGCTTACTTCATAATTTGATATATAATTTTTTTATTTTTTTTTAGATTTTAGGTTATGAAATTTAAGAACATACAATCTTCACTCCGTACCTTGGAAACTCCTAAACTTGTGAAATGACTAATAAACTTTGGAGACAATGTGCATAACGTTTTGACCTATGCATAGGTATATCCCGTACAAAAACACATAATATAATAATTATCAGTTTGTAGCAATATTTTGTTATTTATGAGATTGATAACTATTTGAATTATAAAATTGCTAGAATGTATTTTCTTATTTATATTCAATTTTAATAAATTTAAAATAATAATAAATACAAACTAATTAATTTAAGAACACCAAAGAATTTTTAACAGACCAAATGTCTACAACTTGACACAAAAATAGACTGCACAAAGTCAAGGTGCACAAATACAATCCCTATAAATACATACTATGGATCATTGGGATTTTCATTGGAAAGTGTACAATTTGAGTTATTTATGGTGAAAGACTCGCAGGAATAGAATTCTTCATTGAATGATAAATCGAGGCACGGGTTCAATGGATAAGCTATATGTGTATTATGTTTGACTCATCAAAATGCAAAAACTCAACAATTATTTTAAACAGCTAAATGTGAACAAGCCATGCAACTATTCCGGAAATCCGTTGGTTTATTTTTTATTTGCATTGACACTTGGTTTATGTTAAATATAATGTAACCTCAACAGGCTGACTGTATACTGCTAGCTGTCCTGGCCAGCTGTACTTTCTAATCTTGATTTTCTTGAGCCTATTTAGCTCAGCTATTTCCCTTTGCATAGAATAATCTTCATTAACTCTTCTCATTGTACTCTTCTTCATATATTCTAATATACTGTTTTCTGTTCTATTATTTTCTCTCTGCATTTCTTTCTTCACAATTTATCATGGTATCAGAGCTACAGTAGTAAGCCTCTTCACACAGGCTGGAGAGCAACACGATCCTCAAATAGCACAGAGCTTCACGGATCTTGAGAGCATTCGACACAGACTTTTCACAAGGCTTGGAGAGTTGTTCGTCATACTCTTGAAAGATCCTCGCAGGAAACTTCCATGAGGAAGTTGTCCACTCATACGCTCAAAAGATCAGTGTAAGAAGCTCACGCGCCAAAGTAGAGCATACAACGCTTGAAAGATCGAGGAAGAAGAGAGTGCAAAAGAAGAAAATTTAAAGATTCTTGTAATTTTCAAGAATCATCAAAGAATTCACGAAGAAGAGCTTCAGAAGGCAGAAACGTTGAAGATTTCACAGAATTCGTTCAAATTTGTGAAAGATTGTTGCAGAAGGTAGCATCGTTTAAAGCATTTTGGAAATCGCTCAAATCTATTAAATACTGCAGCAGACAACACCAAGCTATAAAGAATCCGTGTGTTTCTTTCAAATCTTTGAAAGATTCATGAATCTTTCTTCCACAGGAGCAAAGAATGTATCTCATGTGCAAAGAACATCCATTGAGGCCGTAAGATTTGTCCTGCGAACGTATCCAGAGTGGGAAACTAGTTCAGAAGGGACGAACAGAGCGCGGAAAAGACAAAAGAATTTCAGCCATCAGATCTTGCGCAAATGACCGACAGTCGTTGGATCAGCAAGAAAGTGCACAAGGTTTAGTCCTCTGGAGCGCACATGATAAATTTCGTCTTGAGAAGTCGTGAAATCCCAACATCATCTGGACTGTTCATCAACTGACACGTGGTGAGATCTTGGCATTTCGCTGACTCACAAGGTGTAAAGGTCAGAAGACTATCGTGAGAATTCGTGAATCGTGAGATCACGAGCTATTCTGAACCGTTGGATCGTGAAGGATCGTGAGTCGTCGATCTTATCCCATCGCAAAATTGAGAATCGGGAGTTGGACGAGCGAAGGAGACTGCTCTCCAAAACCTCGATACACGAAATCTTGACATCGCAAATCGTGAAATCTCGAAAATATCACGGTCATCCATTTGTTCGGACACGTGGAGAACATCGAAGAAACTGTCGGCATGTTGACGACCGGGGTTTCAAGTTGACTGAGGATTTCTGTCATTGGGTGTCACAAGTCGTGAAATCACGAAACGACCAGGACTGTCCATCTTGAGGGGTCACATGGAAACAATCTAGGACATTGGGGAAAGTACCGAAAGGAAAGGGCCATCGACATATCGGGATTCGACATTTCGTGAATCCTGAGGAAAAGAAGCACGAGCATTTCGGAATTGCGAAGTCCGAAATCGTGAAAGGAGGAAAGCTCCGTTATGGGGCCCAACTGACGTCATCTCGTCAAAACAAGGGATCAGGAATGTCCACAGTGAAACCCTCGAAGCAGACTTGAGCAGTCCATCTGTTGGGACGCGTGGAAGAGATCGAGGCCTTCGAAAAAAAAATCTCGATAGGAGAGTCCATCGGCATTACGGGATTCGAAAAATCCTGAATCCTAAAGACGAGATGTATGGAGCATTCGAAGTCTCGAAATCGCGAGAAGAGATCAGGATCGTCCATCATAGGAGGACGCGTGGAGAAGATCAAAGAATTCAGGAAATTTCCCAAAAGGAAAAGAGGTATGACTGTCGTCTTGTGAGAACTGGTCACATGGACTAGGGCATAGCCAGGAGGGGCTAAGACGAGAAAAGACATATTGGGAAATCGGTCAAATCGGAGATCGGGGATTCAAGAGGACAATGAACCAGGAAAGCACGTAGGGCTTTAAACTTTCGACGTGTGGTCACATTGATCGGAGACTAAGGGCCAATTCAAGGTCGATAAGCTCTCATCGGCATTTAGCGTTTCGGCAATTGGAAGTTGGAGAGTTCAAAAGTCTCGTCTAACAGAGTTCCAAAACCACTGCAAATTACACGCAAGAGACAGGTAAGTAAGAATTTTTCTTTTGTTTTGCTGAATTCCTTAAAATATGGCGTCGTCTAGCAATTTATGACCAACTCAGGGTTCAATTCTTCTTGGAAAGAACTATGAGTTCTGGTCTCTTCGGATGAGATCCTTCTTGCAAGCACAAGAGTGCTAGGATCCAGTGGACCTTGGATATGTGGAACCAGATCTAGCAGCCCTTTCTGCTATGACAAATCTACAGAGAATTGCTCAGGCAACACAGAGGAACAAAGAAAATAAAGCTAAATTTTGGATTCAAAATTATGTGGATGATTCAATTTTCTCAAAAATCACAGGCGCTAGTATGTCAAAACAGGCCTGGGACATATTTAAATCTTCCTATCAAGGAAATGGCAGGGTCAAAATAGTTAAACTGCAGACCTTGAGGATGCAATTCGAGACTCTAAGGATGATAGAGTTCAAAAATGTGGATCAGTTCATGACCAGAGTCATGGGCATCGTGAACCAGATCAGATTGATCGGTGAAACCATCACTGATCAACACATTGTTGAGAAAGTCCTCAAAATTTTACCCAAGAAATTTGAAATGGTTGTAACAACAATCCTTGAATCCAAGGATCTGTCAAGTTTTTCAACAGATGAATTAATTAGTTCTCTAGTGACACATGAGACCAGACTGCATCTCACAGATGAGTCAATCTCCAATGCTTTCAAAACTAAATTCTCCTTTAGAAGAAGGAGAGGCAAAGGAAGAAGCAGAGGTCACCAAGGAAGAGGGAGCAATCACAGTAACCCTCACTCCAGTGGAGGCAATAGACAACAGTATCCGAATCAAAATTTCCAAGGTCAAAGACAACAACAACAAAATCAACATCAGAATTTCCAGTCTCAAAGAGGCAGAGGGAGAAGATCAAATGAGAAATAAAGCATTCAATGCTATTACTGCAGAAAGTATGGGCACTATGAATCTGAATGCAGGAAGAAGCAAGCAGATCAGCTCTCAGGTAGAGCACATGTGTCAAATCACACGGGAGAAAACTCTGGAGGTATGTTTCTTTCGTGTCACAACACTGAACAACAACCTAAAGATCTCTGGTTGCTGGATAGTGGATGTAGCAATCACATGACAGGTAACAAAGAATTACTTTCATGCATTGATTCTTCAATCTCATCTGATATTACACTTGGAAATGATTATTTAGTCAAGGTTCAAGGAAAAGGAACTGTACCTCTTCTTACTAAATAGAATGCCAAGAAAGACATAAACAATGTCTATCATGTTCCAGATCTGAAACATAATTTGTTAAGTGTAGGAAAACTCATTGAACATGGCTATAAAGTACTTTTTGTGGGAGCATCTTGCAAAATATATGACAAAAACCCCAGCAGAAAACTGATTTCTGAAATCCATATGACTCCAAATAGGATGTTTCCCCTTACACTCAAAACTGCAAATCTGATTCAACCATATGCACAAAGTGCATCTATCCTGAATGAAACTGTGGTTTGGCATACAAGAATTGGACATCTACCATTTAAGAGTCTAATTCTTCTTCAAAAGAACTCCATGGTCAAAGGTCTTCCTATATTTAAAGAGCAAATTCCCCCATGTGAGTCTTGCATACCTGGAAAACATAAGAGAACTAGTTTTCCAAAGTCATCAAATCAATCCAAACAACATCTTGAACTTGTTCACACTGACCTATGTGGATCAATGCAAACAGAGTCAATAGGTGGTAGCTTTTACTTTCTAACGTTTATTGATGATTTCAGCAAAAAAATATGGATCTATTTTCTCAGACACAAGTCTGAAACTTTTGCAAAATTCAAAGAATTCAAGGCAGAAGCTGAAAAACAGAGTGGCAAATATATCAAAGCACTCAGGTCAGATGGAGGAGGAGAATACAACTCCAGAGAATTTTCAAATTTCTGCAAATCACAAGGCATTATCATGCAAACAACAGCCAGGTATACTCCACAACAGAATGGAGTGGCCGAAAGGAAAAATCAGACAATAATGAATATGGCAAGAACACTTATTAAAGAGAAAAGTTTGTCAAATACTTTTTGGGCTGAAGTAGTAGCATGCTCAGTTTATCTCCTGAATAGATCCCCAACCACCAAACTAAAGCTAAAAGTCCCTCAAGAAGCATGGAGTGGGACAAAGCTAAATGTTGCACATCTAAGGACATTTGGATGCATATCATACGCTCACATACCTTCTGAATTAAGGAAGAAACTTGATGACAAAAGTGAGAAATGTATTTTCACTAGATATAGTGAAACATCTAAAGCTTACAGGCTTTACAATCCAATCTCCAAGAAACTAATTCTCAACGGAGATGTAAAATTTCTGGAAAATTAATTCTGGAATGATTCAGAAAATCGGCAAATGGACAGTCAAAATCCATTGCTGCCAAGTTTTGAAAATGCAGAAAATTCAGGACAACAAGTACCTCAAACTATTCTTCCAAGATTGCAGTTACAAAGACAACCTAAAAATTCTCAGGATAACTCAACTTCCAGCAGAGAATCATTCTCTGAACCACAAAATCAGAGAACTCGAAGTTTGAGAGAAATCCATCAGCAGTTGGATGACTTTGAACAGCACAGCCTTTTTGCTTTAATGTCATGTCAACCTACATCCTTTAAGGAAGCAAATAAGGAGCCACATTGGGTTCAATCCATGAACCAAGAAATTGACTCCATTGAAAAGAACAAGACATGGGATCTTGTTGATTTTCCAAGTCATAAGAAGATTATTGGTGTCAAGTGGGTTTAGAAAACTAAACTCAATGAAAAAGGGCAGATTGAAAAACACAAGCCAAGACTTGTTGCCAAAGGATTCTTACAACAACCAAGTACTGATTATGGTGAAACTTCTGCTCCAGTAGCAAGATTAGACACTGTAAGGACTCTATTGGCCATAGTAGCCCAACACAAATGGCAAGTATACCAGATGGATGTCAAGTCAGCATTCCTGAATGGTTTCTTAGAAGAAGAAGTTTATGTCGATCAACCACCTGTATTTGAATTCCAAGAGCACCCAACCAAAGCATATCGGTTGAAGAAATCCTTGTATGGCTTAAAGCAAGCTCCAAGATCTTGGTACAATAGAATTGGCACTTACCTGATCCAAAGTGGTTTCAGCAGAAGTCAAAATGAGCCAACTCTTTACACCAAAACAGATCAGCACGGTAAAATTTTGATTGTATGTTTATATGTGGATGACATGATCTATACAGGAAATATTGAGTTAACAAATTTTAAACATGCCATGCAATCTGAGTTTGAGATGACAGATCTTGGCATAATGAAATATTTTTTAGGGATTGAGGTTAATCAATCAACCAAAGGCATTTTTGTCTGTCAGCAAAAGTATGCAGCAGACATCCTCAAAAGATTTCGCATGGAAGAATGCAATCCAGCAGAAACCCCGATACCACTAGGCACAAAATTGAGCAAGAATGATGAAGGTCCTACAGTGGACTCTACCCTTTACAAAAGTTTAGGCAGTTTGTTGTATCTTACAGCAACTAGGCCTGACATTATGTATGCAACTAGCCTTGTTTCCAGATTCATGGAATCCCCCAAAGATTCTCATTGGAAAATGGCGAAACGAATTCTGAGATATGTTGCAAGAACTCTCAATTTCGGCTTATGGTACAATAAAACTGATAATAATCAACTTTTTGGTTACACAATAGTGATTTTGCAGACAGCCTAGATGACAGGAAAAGCACATGTGGACATGTTTTTCAACTTGGCTCGAACCTAATCTCATGGGCATCAAAGAAGCAGCCAATTGTTTCAATATCTTCTGCAAAGGTAGAGTATGTCGCTGCTACCTCAGCTTCCTGTCAAGCTATGTGGCTAAGAAGAATATTGAAAGATATGTCACATACAGAAAAGGATCCAACTCCTATATTCTGTGATAATACTTCAGCAATTGCTTTATCCAAAAATCATGCGTTTCACAAGAAAAGCAAACACATTGACACTCGTTTTCATCTCATACGCGAGCTAGTCAATAATGGTGATATTGTACTACAATTCTGTGGTTCTCGAGATGAGCTTGCTGATATCTTTACAAAGCCACTGGAAAAATCGTTTTTTGATTTTCAGAGACAACACTTAGGCATAATCAGTGCCGATGTTTGTAACTGTTGAGTTTAAGAGGGAGTGTTAAATATAATGTAACCTCAACAGGCTGACTGTACACTGCCAGCCAGCTGTACTTTCTATTCTTGATTTGCTTGAGCCTATTTAGCTCAGATATTTCCCTTTGCATAGAATAATCTTCATTAACTCTTCTCATTGTACTCTTCTTCATATATTCTAATATACTATTTTCTATTCTATTCTTTTCTCTCTGCATTTCTTGCTTCACAATTTATCAGTTTAGAATTAAGAACGTCTTGAGGGATGGTTGATTTTTTATTTGCTTTGATCGTTAGTTTAAAATTAAGCAAATCGGGATGAATATTTCATAGTTTGTTTAAAATACGTGCATACATTAAAGAAAAATAAATAATAGGATTTATCTTGCAAGTCCTCGATGCACAACCAAGACAACAACCATAACCAATACATGAGAATAATAACTCTTTGTATCTACTTAGTGTGTATGAACCTAAGAACTTAGCAGCTAAGCTAATGATGCTCCTTTCATAATTTTATATGTAACTTCATTTTCATTTTTTTAATTTTAGGTTATGAAATTTAAGAACATGTAGTTTGCACTCTTGACCTCCACACATGCGTAACCCCGCACATGTATAGTAGTAGGTATAATAAATTTATTTTAATATATTCATTTTAAAATTAGAATAAATATTTTCTATTATATGTAAAATAAAAAAGTTTAAAATTG
Organism: Picea engelmannii; assembly: GCA_009831015.1. Classification (NCBI taxonomy): domain Eukaryota; kingdom Viridiplantae; phylum Streptophyta; class Pinopsida; order Pinales; family Pinaceae; genus Picea; species Picea engelmannii. The sequence continues at coordinate 226,014 of ML786575.1, read as the reverse complement.
GTTATTTTTCATTTTTATTTAGAATAATTAAATGTATTTATGAAATAATGTGAAAATTTTAAAGTAAAAATAATTATATTATAAAAACAATTTTAAATATATTACTTAATAATATACCATTTTATTAATGTTATCAATTTTATCAAATGTTACCTAATAATATCAATGTTATCAATTCTATAAAAAAAAAAAACAACAACAATAAAAACTAAACCATATAGTGGGCACAGAGAAGTATATCTAGACACAACCAAGATATGAATTTCGGACCTCAACACAATTATATCCTCTAGACACATATATCATTTTGGATTAGAAAATATGAAGAAATACAATTACTATAAATACATAGTATGGCTCATTGGGGTTTTCATTAGAAAGTGTAGAGTTTGACTTGCATATGGAGATACGTTACAAAATGTCCATGGATGCTCTTTTTCTCTCAATGGATAAACAATATGTGTATTATTTTTTATTCGTGGTTCATTTTATTCCAGAAAATGCACAAGCTCAATAATTATTAAGAGCATTCAATGTGAACAAGATCATAAATATCCTAGTTCATTTTTTATTTGGTTTGACACTTACTTTAAAATTAGGAACATCTTAGGGATATTTGACAGTTTTTTTAATACTTAGTTTAAAATTATGGACGTCTAGAGTGATATTTGAGTGATTGTTTGAGAGACATGCATACATTAAAGAGACATAAGTAATAGGTTTTCTCTTTCAATGCCTCTCCATGCCGAGTGAGAAATTTATTTAATCAAATCAAGGACAATATGGTCCACGATAATATGTCTTTGAAGATATTGGAGTAAGACAAGATAGTAAAAATATTATGAAAACAAGAATGATAACCAATACATTAAAATAATAATTCTTTATACATGTCTACCCTAGTGTACAAATCTAAAAACTTAGCAATTAAGCTAACGATGTTCACTTCATAATTTGATATATAACTTTATTTTCATTTTTAGATATTAGGTTGTGAAAATTAAGAACATATAATCTCCATTTTAGACCTCAATTTTGCATACATATAGGTGTGTGAAATGATTAATAATAATAATAATAATCTATTTATAATAATAATAAGCGAGCACACTAGATTGGTATATGAGACGCCCTTATTTGTGGGACAATGTATATAAAGACAATGTGCATAGATTTTGCACCTCCATACATGTATAGACTTTACAAAACAACATTTAATATAATAGTTATTAATGTAATCAATTTATAACAATATTCTATTATTGATGATATTGATAATTATTTGAATTATAAACTTTTCTATCTACATTCAATTTTAATAGATTTGACTTAATATTAAAGAAAAACTAATTAATTTAAGAACAAGAAAGAACTTCCAAGAGACCAAATATCTATGCAAAATGAAATTGTACAAAACACCAAATACATAGCTATGAGATGTGCATAGTCATGAATGCATAATTATTCGAAATCGCACCTGCAAAAGTTTCTCCATGTGGGGCAGTGACTTGTACCGGATCATGATAGAAGGATAAAAAAATACATCTTAACTACAATAAGTAGAAGAGTGGAGGATAACAACAATTCAAAGTATTATGAAAAAATTCTTTCTCTATTATCATTCCCTATCATGGCCCTATGAAGCTATGCAATCCAAATAATTATGCTTGGTTTAATTAGCATTGTGTATCTCTAAGCCCTATGTATCTTAATAGAGTGAAAGAATGTCTTCTCTTTTTCTCTAGATCATAGCAAATGAATTGATTATAAATCAATGATCTATCTTACAAATTACTTAGTCTACATTTAGCACCTTCACAACTCTGCATATTATGTGCATAGCTTCCCACATTCAAGCACAACAAAACTTAGTCTTATAAATGTTATCAATGCATAACAATATTCTATTATTGATGACATTCATAACTATTTGAATCATGGAATTGCCTAAATGTATTCTCCTATTTATATTCAATTTTAATCAATTTAACTTAATATTAAAGAAAAACTAATTAATTTAAGAACACTAGAGAATTTCATAAAAAAAAAAAAAACAAATGTCCAATGAACGGTTCAAAAACAAATGCACAAAGCACCAAAGACATAGCTATGTGATGTGTATGATCACAGATCCAAAACTGTTCAAAATCATAGTTTCAAAATTTTCGTCGTGAAGGATATAAAATACAACATCTTAACTACATTATGTATAAGTGTACAAATTGCAAAGGGATTCAAAATAGTCTAACCTAATGCTTTCTCTCTTATCAAGCCCTATGTTGGTCCTTCGCAACTATGTAGTTCAGAAAGATATACTTGGTCTACATAGCATTGTGTATATCTAAGCCCTGTGTATCTTCAAAATAGACTAACATAATGCTTACTCTTTCCTTCTAAATCATAGCAAATGAATCTAGTATAAATCAATGATTTATCTTGAAAATTCATTTTCTCATCACAATCAGCGATGCAGAACCATTTGAAATGTGGAAGTGGGAAAGTATATCAATGTGTGAAGACAATGTATGACACTTATTAATGCAAATCCTAAATATACACAACACCGTGTAGACTTAGAATAGATGCACCACAATGTCAAAACACAAGCACCATGAAACATTCGTACAAGCATTAGAACAATGGATTTCTTGCACGAGGATTTAAAATAGTTTGTGTGGTGTGATGGCTTCACGAAACAAAACAAAAATCTCTTCAAATTATCCTCACGAGAAATGAAAATAGATAAAATGTTCATTGTCACTGTAAAACCCTGGCTGTTTAAATTGCATTTGATTCAAAAGTAAAATAAAAATTAATAGCCAACCATTTTGACTAGCAACACAGCAGAGTTAATTCCACTATCCATGAAGGTCTTTCTCTGTACACCATTCATTGTTTTACGCCCACACATTCATTGTAGGGACAGGAACAAGATCGAATAAAACACCAAAACAAACTCCAACAAAACACATCACTTGCACAATGCATCAAGCATATATTATTAGACAACATGCACACAACCTAATTGCATCTACATAACAAACATTTTCAATACCTTAGTCTTTACACCTTTATTTCCTTTCAATCTTTAATTGTCTCCCACCCTCAAACGCAAAATAACAATTAGCTTTTAATCTTTCTAGCAATATAACACGTTGTGCACATGATTTCCTACCCTCATACATAGATTTGCAAAAGTCAAACACCATAACTCTTGCAACTCAAAACACACAACACCCCTTTTTCACTTGTCAACATTTAATTGTCTCTATGCAACAAAACCTTTTCCACTTAAACCCCCCGTGCAAAAGACAAAACAACAACCAACCATTTCAACCAGTAGCATAGCAGAACTAATTGCACCACGCATGAAGAGAACCAAATGATCTATGTATCCAACCAAGATTTCTCAAAGCAAGATAGTAAATGCACAACATTTCTTACCCCACTTATGAGGAACTTCGTCTTTCTGGCTTGTAGCCACGGAAATCTATTTATATTTATTAAAATATGTCTATAGATTGTATGATAGTAAATGCATTTGCCAGGAACCCATACTTTCACACTAGTACGTGCACCCCATGCATTACAACTTCACAATTAAATCACATATTAAATTGCCACCACCGGCCTAGCAAAAAGATGTTGTTTTCAAGACAAAAGAGAATCCAACAAAAAACTTAACAGCAATTACTTTCAACAAAAAAATTAATTAAAACTGGTTGCAATCCATAAAAGTTCCCTCACAAAATCATCCCATACATTACACAAAAATCTATTTATATTTATTGAAATTTATTTCTATATCTTATGATAGTAAATACATTTACATATTCTCCAACGAGCGTCATGAACCCATATGCTCTCAAAACTTTACACTAGTACATGCATGCCTCCCAACCATGTGTTACAACTCCACAATTAAATCTTTATTAGTTTGTACTCCACAATTAAATAATTTATTAACTTTCCCCTTCCACCAAAAAAAATTGAAGCTCTTGGAACAAAGTTCAAATATGAAAAAAAACCATAGATTTTTTGCCAATCAAAAAACTTATTAGTGATCAACCCAAAATCGATTTATTGCTATAGTCTCATGCCTCGAGGGGATGAATAAAAATTAATTTATTAAAAAAAATTATAAAATTATTTTTAAAATAAATTATATATATGTTAAAATTTTATTGAAGATTGCATTAACTCATTATATGAAATGTAAATATGAAATCATTTGTCACTATTTATGAAATGTAGATATGAAATGAGTATTCGTGGATAAAGCTTCATTAATTTTGAAAGGTTAAAAATAGCGATGTGGTTGGACTAGTTTAGTAAATGTACTAGTATATATTGATAAAAATTAAACAATGTAAAAATTCATGTCAACTTTAGTTACTACGAAATGACTTCAAGTGCAAATCTCCATATTTTTACTCTTTAATGAAGGTTTTTACCTAAATGCACAAGAAAAACAGGAACGCTGTCCGACGTAAACGTCGTAAGCCTTGGGCATTCAGTGTTATAAATCAATCGATCCGGAGATATTCGAGGTCAACCATGAAGCTGGCCTGTATTTATTCATCGCCACAGCCTTCAGCTTCCAATTAAGTTATCCAAGTTATGGTGCTGACCTTAAAGGGACTACGTAAATGAGATTGTCAAAGGACGGTGGCGGATACTTTTGGACAACAGAAGAGAGTTATCCTTCCGAGGTAAACACGGAGGGCCTTCAGAATAGTCAAGTGAATTACAAGGAGCCGATTTCACCAATGACGCAAGACATTTTGACAAATCTGGAGGAATATGAGTTAGCTCGTGATCGTGGTGAATTAGAGAGCTATTTACACGACTACCCAAACTGGAGAAACTCGATACAATCCCTAAATGTTGTGGGCTCTAGTTCTGGCACTGGACAATTAGCAGGACATAGGCGGGATAGGGAAGGCAATATCATTATTCCCGCATCACATTCACAACTACATATAGGTCTTCCCTCGTTATCTCAGTCTCATCCCTCGAACCCTAATTTTCCCCCTAATCCAATATATGGGCATAATATTCCCCGCAGTTTTGTTCAATCTCTTCCAACTGCCTCAAACACTCCCCAAACTCTGATGGGCCAACCACAGAGCTTTGCAAACGTCCACAACCCTAATCAGACACATTTAACTTCGTTCGATAGAATTATGAACATTGGGACGGAATTATTTAACAAACTCAGAGCCGATGCTGCAGCGGGCGTCCCATATCAGCCATATCCGTTCGACGTGGCCAACGTTATAAGACAAATGACGGAGCTCCTGGGCCTCTTGAAAGAAGCGATAGAACCAACTCGCTCTTCAGAAAACAAATCACCTGAAAC
>ML786575.1:144429-208804 GCA_009831015.1 Picea engelmannii | reverse complement strand
TCCACGGTAGATTTAATTTTAATAAAAAATTAAATTATTAGTAATAATTATTATTTTATTATTTTTATTTTAATTGCTTATCATGTTACTCTAAAATTTCAAACTCCAAAATTCAACCATCCTTCAATCATCTTTGTCCTTCTTTATATCTAGTTTCCTTTTGGATTGGACAAATACTTCATCAATCCTCTATCATATCGTTATCCACAACAAACTTCAATTTATTGAGGATCAGTTCTTTTATTCTGTTCTGTATTACATCTCATGCTGTTTTAAATTTTTAATGAATTTCCAAACTCCAAACTTCAACCAGTTTTGGTGTCATTGCTCCTTGTTTCCTTTTAGGAAGGACCGATACTTATGTGACACTCATCATAACATTATCTGCAGTAGACCTGAATTCATGGGGTAGTGTTTCACTTTTGTTTTTTTGTTCCAACTCAGGTTGTTTTAAAGGTCTTTCAAACTCCAATCTCTAATAATATTTTCGATCATTCCCATATGGTATACCTTGTCCCGTTTTGGGGAGGAGCAATTCTTCTGCAATAGTGATCAAAATATTATTTGTAAATCACTTTGACTTCATTGAGAATTACTTCTATTATTCTATTTTTTTTCTTTTAATAATATCAAAATATTATTTGTAAATCACTTTGACTTCATTGAGAATTACTTCTATTATTCTATTTTTTTTCTTTTAGTAATAATACATTAAGATCGAGGTCAAACAAACTCAAAATTCCATCTAAAAAACCTATTTGGCTGAAAATATGTATGGGCTCTTTGTGAATTCTTACCTTAATAGTATCCCAAAGATTAAAAAGGGTAAATTAATATTTTTATGCCACTTACCCCTATTTATTTTTTAAGTCAAGAGTATAATACAATGAGAATTTGGCTAACCAAAGAGAACGTTAAAAAAAGAACAAAGGGTCTAAACATTCATAAACACCAATAGGTATGGGATTGTCCCTCGAGTCCACTAACCAATACCCTTTCTCTGTCTCGAGAGCGTCACATCGCTTAGCGTTTTCATTTTGTAAACTTGTTTCCAGAAATATTTCCTCTAGACAATAGAGAGATTTTATCACGCTGCTCTATCACATCACAAGAAATGTTGGATCCAACTTGTTACATCTCTGAGTTCATACCAAATTTATAGGTAAGGACAAGTCTTTCATTACCAGAAGAACTCAGTTTAGATTTATCCCAAGAAAGTGTAGATTTATCCGTCCGAAGAATCTCCATACTCAACCATTTTTATCCCAGGAGACTCATGGAATTTCGGACTTGCGGATTCCTATAAGTCTAGCCCAGGAGTTTCTCATACTTATCCATTTTCATCCTTTCCGACTATTGGACCTTCGCACTTGCAGACTCGTATAAGTTTGTTCTAAGAGTTTCCCATACTTAGCCATTTTCGTCTTTTTGGACTAACGGACCTTCTCACTTGCGGACTCGTATAAGTTTGTTCTAGGAGTTTCTTATACTTAGCCATTTTCATTCTAAGAGTTTCACATACTTATCAATTTCCATCCCTTCGGACTAGCGGAAGTCAAACCTTTTGACTTGTCGACTCATATAAGTTTGTTCTAGGAGTTTCCTATACTTATCCATTTTCATCCTTTGAGACTCATGGACCTTCTCACTTGCGTATAAGTTCATCCTATATCTATACAAGAGATAAATTTCCTTGATGATCTCCTTATTTTTCTTTTCTCATTTTACTTCTTTGAAGGCTTTTTCTAAAGGAAACAATATAACCATATATCTAACTAATGCTCTTCTTCGTTTTTTCTTTGCATATTGAACTCATACTATCACGGTTTTGAAAAGAAGATTTATTCCTCATAAAATGTACTCAAGCTCCATTAGCAGATCCCTTACCTGGGTTCTCTTCTTCAAAGAGAACATTGGAAAAAATGACTTGTATTAACTTATGTCTCTCAATGAATTTTGTATTGACAGTAATTTGATTGAGTCTTCATTTATCATAAATTGTTGTGACATGTATTTAAATTTGTGTGTGATGATTTTACTTCGTTGAAGGATTTTATGTCCATGTTCACCATATATTAGTGGCCTTTCCACCTATATATATATATCCTTAAAAAACATTCTAGAGCCTTACATTTCATATATTACACATTGAATATTATATATATGGTTATCCTATAACGCCTCCTTTTACTTAAATATAAATTTCATATGTATTCTATCTTAAGAAAATCGTAAGCTTAATACTCTTGGAAACACCTATCAAAAGGTAGGAGAAAAATCGTTTTAGATTCCACAATGGATAACTTCTATAATCGAATATTTCTATGGTGATCCATAGAATTCATTAAGCAACAATAATATATATTGTATAAAATACCTATCTCTAACAAAGCCCTTAAATAAATAAACATGGTTATAAGATTCCAAGGAATTTGTATAGCTCAAGACTATTAATTTGCTTTGATGTATATTAATTTGTTTTGATGTATAGTTTATTTCATAATGTTTTACTTATGTATCTACATGGAATCAATGACTTAACAAGATTAATAAGATTCATCTATATAAATGAGAGCATGTAGCTATAAGCAATTCAATAAATCAACATGAGTAAAGAGTATTCAATTAAAGATACATATCTCTAACAGTTATGTTGGAAACAAATTGAATAGTCATGTTCCACTCAATCATAGATACAAAACAACCAAGGTTATTTGTTGTGATCACCTCTTAGCCTGACCATGACTCCATAAGGGAAAACTGAGATTCACTCCTCATCCATTGTCATTTTGTATAGTTTAGAAATCATTTTCCTGACACCACTTGTGCTCACATGACAAATATTAATTCTCACAAGATATTAAGAAGCGTCCTCCCTCCCACAGATGTTGTATATATCTCATTTCTCATTGCTTAGTATTGTTCCATCCATTTTTCTCCTAAGGAAATTTGCATCTTTACAAATCCCTGATTTTTAGGGACTGCCAATGAAAGAACTCAATTTGTGAGACTTGTTAAAATAAGCTTTGATTTAACTCAAATGTGTTCCCCACTCATAGAGTCATAATCAACTACTTTTTAACCTGGTTGTTCCATCTGTTCCTCACATTTAATTTATTAAAAATATTATTCTCATACATATGTCCATCAAAAGAGGAGAGTTGGCAAGTCAAAATCTTACTCAACAATCAAAAAATAGTAATTACATGTCTTAATAATTTCCAATATGAATTTCCATAAATGGAAATTTATTTTCAAAGAAACAACATTAAAATAAAATGTTTAATCATTGAATATGTTACATCCTCTCCCCCTTAAGTATAACATTGTCCTCGGTGTTAGTATTTCCTCAATTCATCACTTGGAACAGAGTTGGATAAGATTTCATCATTTCATCTTCCAACTCCCAAGTATCCTCCTCGAGGCTAAAGTGTTTCCATTTGACTTTTACCTAGGTGATGGCTCTACTCTGAAGTACTATTTATTTCTTGTCAAAAATGCATATAGGTTACACTTGGGACTTGCCTTCTAGTTCCACTTGCACCATATTTCAATCAATAATCTGAGTAGGATCATGAATCTATTTGTTTAATAATGAAACATGAAAAGAATTATGAACTTTTAATTTGGCAAGAAGTGACAATTGATATGCCACTAGTTCGATTTGAGTTAAGACTTTGAATGCACCACAAAACCTTGGTTCCAACTAGGAACAGTGTCCTATTTTTTGTGATATCCTTCTTTCTTTGACTTTAAGGTACACATGTTCTCCGATGTTAAATTCATGAATTCGTCTTTTCATATCTGTGTAGCTTTTCTATCGATCTTGCACAACCTTCAAATTTTGTTGTTCCTTTTTTACCATCTCTTCCATTTCTTGGAGCATTTTTGTTCCAACCACGATCCTGTCAACCACATTATCTCAATTGATTGGGGTTCTACATTTGCTTCCATACAAAACTTTGAAGGGACTTATTTTTGTTTATTCTTGATATCCATTATTGTATGAGAATTCAACTAAGTGTAGATAATATTCCCACTTAGTTGGTTTTTTTCCTACGTACATTTGTAACATATCTTCGATAATATGATTTGTATGTTTTGTTTTCCCATCTATTTGCAGATGGTAACTTGTGTTGAAATTCAAATTAGTACCCAAACCTGCAAACAATTCTTTCCAAAAAATTGAGGAAAACTTAACATCTCTATCTCAAATCACCATTTTAGGAAATCCATGGAGTCTAAATATTTCTTTCATAAAAAAATCAACGATATTAATTTCTTTGTAAGTAGATTTCACAGGTATGAAGTGTGCATATTTTTTCAATTTATAAGTCACTACCATGATTAAATCGTTTTGTCTTTAAGTCTTAGGAAAACTTGTAATGAAGTTCATATTAGGCCAATAGAACTATTTTCTTATGGCTATTATCATTTTTTGATATCTTGTATGAACACAATAGGGATTCTTATGCAGCTCATTTAGGATCATCATCTTCAATTCATGATAATTAAGTAATATAACTTGTTTTTGAACCTTAATAGTCCATTCTTGTCAATACTGAAATTTGTACTATTCAAATTTCCCTCATTTTTCTTGCAACTAATATGTTTTTTTTTTTTATGTATTCTTCATCATTTCTTCTTTCATATTTTATTTTGTCCTCAATATCACTTTATTATTTGTTGATAATTACATCATATAATTCATTAGTTCTCTGACTTAGTGCATCTGTGACCTTATTTTCATTTCCTTTGATGTGTCGTACTTCGAAATCAAATTCTCTTAGAAATTCCAACCACCTTGTATGTCTTACATTGAGATCGTGTTTACTAAATGCGTATTTTACACCATTATTATCTATTAATAATATAAATTATATTCCCATTAAACAATGTCACCACATTTTTAATTCATGAATTAGAGATGCTAATTCTAGATCATGAGTTACGTAGTTTGTTTCATGTTCTTTGAATTTGAAATATTCGTAACAAATCACATGTCCATCTCATTTCATTACTCCACCTAATTCTTCTTTACTTGCATCCACAAAAACTGTAAAATATTTATAAGGGTTAGCCACTTTAAAAATCAGTGTTGTAGTTAGTAAACCGATTAAATTATCAAAATTGTCTTGGCATTTTTTCGAACAAATAAATGTTGTCCCCTTTTTCTGCAATGAAGTAATAGGATAAGTGATCTTGGAAAACCTTTCAATGAACCTCTGGTAATAACCAGTGATTCCCATGAACGACCATATGTATTTTACATCTTTAGGTATATGCCATTCCATAATTACATTAATATTTCTAGGGTCTACTACAATACCATCTTCCGATATCACATGTCCCATATATTGTATATTTCTTTGATAAAAAATGTATTTATCAAATTTAGCATATAATTTATGCTCTCTTAGCATCTCTAATATTATTTTAAAATGTTGTCCTTGTTCTTCATGAGATTTTGAATATATTAATATATCATCAATAAAAATTAGTACGAATTTATCCAAGTACTGGTTGAATGTATTGTTCATCAGACACGTAAAAGTTGTTGGTGTGTTAGTAAGTCCAAATGGAATCAATACAAATTCGTGATGTCCATAACATATTTTAAATGTTGTTTTATTTATGTCTTCATATTTTATTCGAATTTGATGATAACATGATCTTAATTCTAGTTTAGAGAATATTTTTGCTCCTCCAACCTAGTCAAATAGATCAATAATCCTAGGTGGAGGATATATTTTTTTAATCGTCATTTTATTCAATTGACAATAGTCAATACATAATATTAGTGTTCCATATTTCTTTTTGACAAATAATATTGGTTTTCCCCATGGTTAAACACTTGGTCTCATGTATCATTTATCTACCAATTCCTGTAATTGAATTTTTAGTTATGTTAATTCAGGAACACTCATTTTATAAGGTGTCTTTGACATCGATGTAGATCCAGGTAGTATATCAATAGAGAAATCTATTTCTCTCCTCGGAGGTAATTCCAATATTTCTTCCACAAATACATCCTTAAGTCCTCAAATAACTGCAATTTATTCCAAACTTGGTTTGCTTTCTTTCTCTATCCAATTTGCGACTTCAATAACATATATTTTGCAGCCTTACTAATACACTTTTTACATTGCATTGTTGATATTTTCCTTTCATACACTGGTTTTCTAATTCCTTGTATTGTTCTTGATATTATGTTTTCATCCTTGTATACAAATGATTTTTCATAACAGTTCAGTACAACTTTGTGTTTTTTTAACCAGTCCATTCTGATATGTATGTCATACAATACTAAAGGTAACACAATCAATTTTATATTTGTATCGTGACCACTTATATTCATCTCACAATGAGGAATGAGTTATGTTACCATTCGTTTTGCGCATGTTGCTAATTGTACTAACTATGATTTAGTATGTTTTACCTTCTTCATCTTGTTTGAGTCTACTAAATTTCGGGTAATACAACTTAAAGTAGCTCCTAGGTCTACTAGAATAGATGCTTTGTTGTTATGAATTTTACCTTCAATCTCCAGTATAGTGGATTGATGGTCTGCTTATCTACTATCCAAATTTGCGTTGATTCTATGAATACTTTTCCCAATATCTACAACTTTCATCTCTTCTTGTATTTTCTTAATAATTTTATTTGCAGCATTCCTATAGGTATAGTTTCTCAATAAATGTGGTTCGCCACATCCCCAACATTTCAAGGGTTCTCTAGGATTATTATTTTCTTTCTTGAATCCCAAGTTAACTAACTTATTTATCGGTACTTGTGGTACATCTTTGTGGGAGTTGTTTTTTTTATATCATTTGTTCATGTTTCAAAATGGTGAAGGTTTGAAACCCTTTTTCCTTTGATTTAGTTTATCTTTCTTTATTTATCTTCATGCTTTTGGATTTTCAGAATGTTGTTTGCATTGATCATAACAAATTCTTAATTTTTGCAGTAATTCATTCAATTTTGGGGGGTTATAAAACTCTATTATGTCCTTGTATGACTGAGGTAAACAAATTAGAAACCTTTGAACTTTTACCTTCTCATATTTTATATAAGGCACAAATCTGAGTAATTCTAAAAACTTAGTAATTATATCATCCATAGACATTTGTCCTAATTTTAATTCATAGAACTCTTTAGTTTTTATCTCATAATAACTTTCAAATAAGTATTGTTTCTTAAAGTGTTTCTTAAAATGTGTCCATTCCATCTTATTTTATTTGCGTCCTTTTGCTAATTTTAAATATTACCACCATATATTGGCTTTACCTTTTGATATAGTAAATAATCATTCTTACTTTCATATTAGTAGAGTAATTGTAAATATGGAAGTATTTGTTTATGTCAAGTAACCAAGATTTTTCCTCTTCACCGATTCTGGACTCACCATCAAATGTTGAAAATTTGATTTTCTTGAATCTCCATTTAAATGGTCCATCTGTTTCATTTTCCTTATTGTGGATGCTTTGTTTTCTATCATGTGTGTGTCATCAGAAGAGTTGTTTTATTTTTGTGGATAGAATCCTTTGAGGACTTTTTACTAACTTCGTAATCCACTTCATTATTCTTTGGACTATTTTTTGTTGTTATGCTTCGTAACAACATCTCATTAATTTCATGTTGATCTTCCTATGCTTTCTTTAATTTTTCATTATCATCTTTGAATACCTCTAATTCCACGATAAGATTCGTCATTGTCTCCAACACCTGGGTTGTTGAACTTCCTTCGCTATGATGTTCTAGGTTTCTAGGAAGCTCTTGATTATTATTTATTTCATGTATGTCTTCTTCTACATTCTATCCTGACATAGTTACAAAACAATTTTGACAAAGTCTTTCTATAACAGTAAAAATTTGTTTTTTTTTTAATTTTTGTTATTTGACATAATAATTTTATGGTGTTGCCCTAAGGCCTAAATTTTGTAACCTACATCTCTCATACCACATGTAACGTACCCAAAATTCCATATAAAAAAAAAGAAAAAATAGATTGAAAATATGCATGGGTTCTTCATCAATTCTTACCTTGATATTATACAAAAGATATATTTAAAAAAGGGTACGTTAATATTTGTATGCCACTTACCACTATCTCTTATTTAACTCGAGTATAATACAATTAGGATTTGTCTAACCAAAGATAAAAAGTCATTTTTATTTAAGCTATAAAACAAAACAAAGGGTCTAAGCATTCATAAACGCCACTACATACGGGATTGTCTCTCTATTCCACTAACCAACTTACCATTTCTCTGTATCCAGAGAAGCACATGGATTAGCTTTAATGAGGAATGCATACGACCATTGAGATGCTCGAGGCCTGTCATGGCTCAAACAAGATAGTTCTGTAACATTTCCCATTTCATTTTGTAAACTTGTTTTCTAGAAATATTTCCTCTAGACGATAGAGTGATTATATCACATTGCTCTATCACAAGAAATGTTGGAGCCGAACTTGTTACATCTCTGCGTTCGGATGAAATTTACATGTAAGAAAAAATCCACCATTACCAGAAGAACTTAGTTTATATTTATCCCAAGAAAGGGTAGTTTAGTCTGTAAATGTTTATCGCTAGTCACCATTATTCTTTTATTTCATTTTTGTTCAAAGAACACCTAAGTTTTCTTTGAGTTTATTGTTAGTTCTCCATTGATGTGGTGAAATTTTCTGTAAGTTCCTGACGCTAAATATGTGTTTTCTCTGGTGTTTTTTATAAATAACACTCTACGATGATTTTAAATAATTTTTACGCCTTGCCATCCCTATAAACAATGGCACATTTAAGCTAAAATATGTTAAATATAATGTAACCTCAACAGGCTGACTGTACACTGCCAGTTGTCCTGGCCAGCTGTACTTACTATTCTTGTTTTTCTTGAGACTATTTAGCTCAGCCATCTCCCATTGCATAATATCTCTTCACATCTTCTAATTGTACTCTTCTTCATACATTCCAATATACTATTCTATTCTTTCTCTCTGCATTTCTTTTTTTCTTCACAATTTATAATGGTATCAGAGCTTTAGCAGTAAGCCTCTTCACACAGGCTGGAGAGAAACATGATCCTCAAACAGCGTAGAGAATCACGGATCTTGAGAGAACACGACACAGACTTTTTCACAAGGATTGGAGAGATGTCCGCTATACTCTCAAAAGATCCTCGCAGGAAACTTCCACGAGGAAGATCGTCGTAAGAAGCTCATGCGAGGTCGCAGAGCATACTACGCTCGAAAGTTTCGAGGAGCAGAAACATGAGAAGGAAGCAGAGACTGAGAAAGAAGAAACTTTAAAGATTCTTGAATTTTTCAAGAATCATCAAAGATACATAAAGAAGAGCTACAAGAGGCAGGAACTCTTGAAGAACTTGAAGAATTCATTCAAATTCGTTAAAGATTCCTGCAGAAGGTAGAATCTTTTAAAGATTTAAAGGAAATCACTCAAATCTATTAAAGATTGTGGCAGAGGACAGATAACTTGTGAAATTCTTTCAAATATTTGAAAGATTCACGAATATTTCTTCCACAGGAGCAAAGAACGCATTTCATGTGCAAAGAACAACCATTGAGGCCGTAAGATTCGTCCTGTGAATGGATCAAGAGAAAGAAACCAGTTCAGAAGTTACGAGGAGAGCGCAGAAAAGGAAAAAGAGTTTTAGTCGTTAGATCTGACGTAGAGGACCAATAGTCGTTGGATCAATGAGAAAGCGCACGAGGTTTAGTCCTCTGGAGCACGCAGGAGAAATTTCTAACTTTTGAAGTCATGAAATCTCGACATCATTTGGACCGTCCATCAAGAGACACATGGTGAGATCTTGACATTTCCCTGACTCGCAAGGTGTAAAGGTCAAAAGACTGCCATGAGAATTTGTAAATCGTGAAATTTCGAGTCATTCTGGAACGTTGGATCGAGAAATATCGTGAGTCGTCGATCTTATACCATTGCAAAATCTGGGATTGGGAGTTGGACGAGAAAAGGAGACTGCTCTCCAAAACCATGATACGCGAAATTCCGACATCACGTATCGTGAAATCCCAAGAGGATTGTGAGTCGTCCAGCTCATAGGATAGGTGGTAGTAGATCCAAGCCATCACTCCATCGACATTTTGGAGTTCCGTATATCGGAGGTCTTATTGACGAAATACACTCCATGATGAAAGTCGTGAAATCACGATTCACGAAATAGAAATAAGATCACAGTCGTCCATTTGTTTGGACAGGTGGAGGACATCGAGGAAACTGTCGGCATCTCAGCAATCAAGGTTCTCAGTTGACAGGGAATTTGGAGTCGCAAGTCGTGAAATCGCGAAACGACGAGGACCGTCCATCGTAGGGGGATGCATGGCAACAATCTTTCCCTTTGGGGAAAGTCCCGAAAGGAAAAGGCCATTGGCATATCGGAATTTGACATTTCGTGAATCCTAAGGACAAGAAGCATGAGCATTTTCAAATTATGAAGTCCGAAATCCCAAAAGGAGGAAAGCTCTGTTATGGGGCCAAGCTGACGTCATCTCGTCAAAACAAGGGATCGAGAATCTCCATAGTGAAACCCCCGAAGAAAAATTAAGTTTTCCATCTGTTGGGATGCGTGGTAGAGATCGAGGCTTTCAGAAAAAATCCCGATAGGAGATTCCATCGGCATTACGAGATTCGAAAAATAGCGGATCCTAGAGACGAGACATCCAGAATAGATCAAATCGCGAAATCGCGAGGAGAAATCAAGACCGTCCAATATAGGAGGATGTGTGGTGGAGATCAAATCAATTGAAAATTTTTCGAAAGGAAAGGTCATCCATCGTGAAATCGAGAATCGGGAAATCAGGCATTCCGCGGATAAGAGGTCCAATACATTTCGACTCTCGAAACCCCGAATCTCGATAAGAGGTTTAACTATGGTCTTATGAGTTCAGATCATCAGCATATCTGGACCGTTGATTTGTCCAAAGGAAAATTTCCCATTTTGGCAAATTGAACGACAAAGAACCGGAAAAGCTCGTAGCACTTTAACCTTTCGGCGCATGGTCACATTGCACAGTGACTAAGGACAAATTCAAGGCCGATAAGCTCCCATCAACAAATCAACGTTTCGACGATCAGAGGTTGGTGAGACAAGCATTCAAAGGTCTCATCTAACAAAGTTCTGAAATCACTACAAGAAAGCAACAGACCTAGTTTTAGTGAAAGAGACAGGTAAATATGAAATTTCCCTCTGATTTTTCTGCAAAATTTTTAAAATATGGCGTCGTCTAGCAATTTAGGACCAACTTAGGGTCTGATTCTTCTTGGAAATAACTATGAGTTCTGGTCTCTTCGAATGAAATCCTTCTTGAAAGCACAAGAGTGCTGGGACCTAGTGGATCATGGATGATGCAGCCCGCACCCCTCGCCTTGGCAAAAGGCCTCTGCGCTGACCTATAGGTCTTTAAGGATCGTTCAAAGTTCACCCCGAGCCAGAACGACTCCTTTGATTCCCCCCTAGAATTTTTATTCAAATTTGACCCACAGGTCTTCTTCGCACCTTACAGCCTTGTGGTTCGGTCTCTTCTCCGTTCACCACAGAAATTCACAATCGGTTTTTGGGGTTTTCGAAATCCCGATGTCACGGCCTTTTGGTCCCCGATTTCCCAATCTTTGTTTTCCCGATATGATCCCTTTGTGTTTTAGCCCCTCCTGGCTATGCTCTGGTCATGTGATCGGCCTTTATATGACCGTAGTCATACCTTTTATCAGGGTTCGAGGTTTCGAATGTCGAAGTGCACTAAACCTCTTGTCCACGAAATCCCTAATTTCCCAATTCTCAATTTTCTGATGGGTGACTTTTCCTTTCAAGAAATTTCCCTACGATCACAATTATCGCCATGCATCCTCTAAGATGGATGGTCCTCACAGATTTAGGGTTTTCTTCATGGAAATTCCCGATGCCTCGTTATGACGAGATGACGTCAGCTGGGTCCCACATGGAGCTCTCCTCCTTTCGGAGAATCGGGATTCGCAATTTCGAAATCCAAGTCCCCCTTGTCCCCAAGACTCACAAAATGTCGATCCCTGACCTTCTTTGGATTTCTAACATGCATCCCAAGTGGATGGACAGTTCAGATTCACCCTCGAGTCTCGCCAACTACAAAATCAAAACACTTACCTATGTGAGTCCTGATGATCGAATTGTCGATAGGCTTCCTATTTCGTCCACGTGTCTCGACTAATGGACGGCTCCAATCCTTCACGGATTTTCCAAAATGGATTTTCCCCAATCACATGCTCACAACACTTCTNGACACAAGTTCTTTGTCAATTTAAAACCCCAGTTGCAGAAATGTCGATGGGCTCTTGATGATTTCCACCTGTCTCCTTAAGATGGACGGCTCAGATTGATTCCAATATTTTCACTTTGAAAATTCTTGATCACTCATCCTCGGGATTCCCGATTTCATGAAGCTTAAACTCTGTGCAAATCCTGGTCAATCCGATGGATGACGGGTATTTCTGTGAAGATCCTACGGTCAACAATCTCCTGAGCTTGAACTCCGGACGCAACCGTAACCTCCTCCCTTGTCTGGCAGATCTGACAACTAGCGAGATTTCGCTAATCCTCCTCACATATTTTTATCATTGATCTCTTCCCTTTGATGATTTCTCCAGATGATCTGGGTGTTCCTTCCCAACCTTATCCACCACACGCAAACTTACGACTCCTTCCTTAATACTTCCACTCGCAAATTTTCGGCGCTTTCCTTAAATGGATTAAAAGGCCTTATCCCTCCTGAGCTTTCTCACAACTCTGAGGTGTAAAGAAGATTCTTGCACACACTCCTTGCGGCAACCTTCAGATTCTTTCAAATGTCGAACACTTCAACTTCTGCACACACCTGCCACAGAAGTCCTTCGATACACTGCTCAGGTTCAAAACCCTAAGATCCCCTCCTTGGCCTGCACACTCCTTGCATGGCACCTGTGCCTACTGTATTCTGAGGAAATGAGAACAACCGCTACCTCTTCTGAGCTTTCAGAGACAACCCTTTGAACTCCTTGTTGACGCACTCCTTGCAGACAAATCAACTGCACTCCTTGCAGGAATCTTGCACAGACAGAGAAACAATTGAAGCTCATTCCTTCTTCTTTCCAGACTTCAAACTCAAACCATGAAATAAGATACACATCATATAAAATCAAATGTATAACAAGAAGCAAACATTCATGAGCATATCACTCAGCCTCAATACACAAAGAATAAAAACAAAACCATGAATTTGAATCAACCTCTTTCTATTAATCCAAATATCAGTACATGGGTGTTCTTACTCAGCTCTCTTCTTCTCTTCTATGCTCGAATGCTTCTAACTATGTTACAACACACAATGAGGGTGTCTATATCTCATTTCCCTCTTTCGTTCTAAAACTATCTAATCTAGAATTGAATTCTATCTACCTGCATTAACCACTTTAAATGCCTTCTACCTACTAAGGATGAGAGATAAATGCTCAAGGTCCGATTACATAATACAAGTGTGTCTCATCTTAATGGCTCATTTAAGATGGCGCAACAATCTAAGGGAATTTAAAAATTTGTGTCAGTGCTTGTCCAACTGTCCGATTGCTTCTGTGTTGGCTCGCTCGATGTGGGAGTTGCTCCTGCATCATACTCCCTCGCTTGAAAAAAAATTTGGGCTCCTGTCCATGAGATCTTGCATAGTCTGTCCATGCTTCTAAATCTCTGTTTCATTCTCCTAGATGGCATCTTCAACTCGATGGCCCTTCCACTTGACCAAATATTCGAAGTATTCTTTCCTTCTGGTCTTCTTGCCAATTCTTTTATCTAGTATGTTTTCCATTTGTGTCTTCACTGCAACTGGCATCTGCTTTTTCCACTGAACCTCTAATTTTTCATCACTTGTTCTTGCTTCCTCATCTTTGTATGGGTACAAATCTGAGATATTGAATATCGGAGAAATTCTGATCCCATCGGGTAATTCAATCTCATAAGAATTTGCCCCAAATTTCTTCAAGACCCTACATGGTATTATTTTCTTCATCTTCAATTTATTATATGTTCATCTCAGGAACCTTTCTTTTCTTATATGTGCCAGAACCAGATCACCAACCTCAAATTGAAGTTGTCTTCTATGTTGATTGGCTCTGCGCTTATATTCCTGGCTTGAATTCTGCAATCGTTCCTTCACTTGGCTGTGAAGTTCTTTCATCGCCTCTGTGAATTCTTCTGCACTAGCACTCCTAATTGCAGTCTGTTCTGTATCCCTTAGTTAAAAAATTCCTCTTGGTTGCATGCCATAAACAACCTGAAATGGACTCTCGCTCATGCTCCTGTTAATAGAGTCATTATAAGCAAAGTCTGCCTGTGGTAATATATTGTCCCACTGGCTGTGGTGTTCTGTCACCAAGATTCTCAGTAAGTCTCCCAGACTTATGTTGACCACTTATGTCTGTCCATCCATATGAGGATGATAAGCTGAACTAAATGCCAAGTT
Organism: Picea engelmannii; assembly: GCA_009831015.1. Classification (NCBI taxonomy): domain Eukaryota; kingdom Viridiplantae; phylum Streptophyta; class Pinopsida; order Pinales; family Pinaceae; genus Picea; species Picea engelmannii. The sequence continues at coordinate 194,304 of ML786575.1, read as the reverse complement.
AGTTCCTAGCTTCTTCCATAAGGTCCTCCAAAAATTCCCTATGAACTTAGTGTCTCGATCCGAAACTATGCTTCTTGGAAACCCATGAAGTCGAATGACCTCTTTGAAAAACAGATTCGCAATGTGAGTCGCGTCACTGGTCTTCTAACATGGAATGAATTGTGTCATTTTGGAAAACCTATCCACCACCACAAAGATTGAATCACAACCTCTTTTTGTTATTGGTAACCCCAACACAAAATCCATGCTAATTGCATCCCATGGCCTCTCTGGTATGGGCAATGGTTGATAAAGCCCCGCATTCTATCTTCTTCCCTTTGAATGCTGGCAAACTCTACATATGTCCACGAATCTCTTGACATCTGCTCACATTCCCGTCCAAAAATATGACTCGTTCGACTTTGCGAATGTCTTGTCGTGACCAAAGTCCACTGCCAATACTCCACTGTGTTTCTCCTTTAACAGATTCTCCCTCATGGAGCATTTTAGAATACACGGTTGATTGCCTCTAAACAACAACCCTTCTTGGATCATGTATTCGGCCCACTGGCTTCTATCCCTGAGAATTGGATTCTCAGTTGCTTCATACGCCTCCTTAAGATATGGATCATCTCTGTACATGTCCCTGAGATCATCAAAACCTAATGTTTTGAATTTGAACTCCTACAACAACAAACACTTCCTGCTCAAAGCATCAACAACTTTGTTAGCAGTACCAGAAATATGTTTTATCACAAAAGTAAAATTCTGCATATATTCAACCCATTTAACATGTCTCTGATTCAACTTTTCCTGTTGAGTCACAAACTATAGTGCATGATTGTCACTGTACAAGACAAACTCTTTGGGTATCAAATAATTCCTCAATTTCTTCAGTGCCTATATGATAGCGTAAAATTCCTTATCATAAGTGGAATATTTCAATTTTGCTTCATTCATCTTCTCGCTGAAATACGCTATCGGTCTGTCTTCTTGATTCAGGACTGCTCTAATTGCAAATCTGCTTGCATCGCATTTCATCTGAAATGTCTTTTGGAAATCCGGAAACACCAAAACTGGTTGTTCCGTGATCTTCCTCTTCAACAGATTAAAACTCTTCTCAGCTTCTTCTGTCCAGTGAAAAGATTTATGTCTTTTCTTCATTGTATCCATCATTGTTGCACTAATTCCACTGAAATTCCTGATGAATTTTCAGTAGAAACTGTCCAATCCATGAAAACTTCTCACCTCGAATACATTCCTCGGTGATGGCCAATTCTTGATTACCTCCACCTTATCTGGATCCATCCTCAACTCATTTTTTGAAATAACAAAAACCAAGTAAATGAGTTATGTCTTCATAACTGAGGATTTCTTCATATTTATCAACATCTTCTCTTGCTGCAATTTCTGCATCACTGTAGCCAAATGCTTCAGATGCTCCCCTACTGTTTTACTGAAAACCAGTATGTCATCCAAATACACAATGACAAATTTCCCGATGAACTCCCTCAGGACTTCATTCATCAACCTCATGAAGGTACTTGGTGCATTTGTTAAGCCAAACGGCATAATAAGCCATTCATACAACCCCTCATTGGTTTTGAAGGTTGTCTTCCATTCATCACCTTCCCTCATATGAATTTGATGATATCCACTCTTCAGGTCAATCTTCGAAAAAAAAAATTATCCACTTAAACAATCCATCAGATCATCCATCCTTGGCAATGGAAATTTGTACCTGATGGTTATCTTATTAATGGCTCTTGAATCAGTGCACATCCTCTAGCTTTTGTCTTTCTTCGGACTGAGTATGGTTAGAACAACACACGGACTCAAGCTCTCCCTGACCAAACCTTTGTCCAATAACTCTTGGACTTGTATTTTTACCTCTTCATTCTCTTATGGTGTCAACCTATATGCAGCTTTATTTGGAAAACTGGCTCTTGGTATGAGGTCAATATGATGGCTCACACTTCTGATCGGTGGCAATGAATGATGTAATTCGTCCACTACTATATCAGCGAACTCTTCCATCAGTTCTTGAACTTCTTCTGACAAATCATCCATTCTTGTGCTAGTCAACACAATCTTCAATTTCCTGACCATAAAGAATTGTGGTTCCTCCTTCTTCTTAACCTCTGTAAGAAGTTCCTTCCCACTCATGAGAAGTACAGTGTTTCTTACTTCCGGTTTCACTTCCTTATCTTTTATTGGAAGCAACATATGAGTTCTCCCATTCTTTTCTAAGGTGTATGTGTTCATATTCCCATCATGAATCACATTTCTTTCGTATTTCCATGGTCTACCCAGCAATAGATGACAAACATCCATAGTAATAACATCACATAATATATTATCATTATACCCTCCTATCTTAAATTCAACTAAACATTGTTTAGTGACATTTACCTGATGTCCTTTTTGTAGCCATGAAACTTTGTATGGACTCGGATGTTCAATTTTCTCCAGATCCAGATTCTCTACCATCTCAGTAGATACGAGATTATTCATGCTACCACTGTCTACGATGACCTTGCATACCCTATCCTTGGTCTTGCAAGCAATCCTAAAAACATTGTTTCTTTGGGTTGAATTCTCGACTTCCTTTTCGATTGTCAAAAGAACTTTTCGCATCATCAACGATCTTCCGCCTTCAGCGTCTTCTGCCTCAACATCCCGCCTCTCTGCTTCGGTGATGTGAGTCTCTCCACCCTCTTTCGTTTTCTCTGGACACTCATAAGACTTGTGCCCATTCTTTCCACATGTGAAGCATTTTATTACTCCACCTCTTCCTCTTCCTCTACCTCTAGTACGAGGAAAAGTATTATTATCAGCATACCCTCCTCTTTTCTCAATATGTTTCCCTCTTTGTTCAACATATTGCACATGATGTGAATTTCCACCTCTCTCAGGTCGAGTCTGAGGTTTCTTCCAGTCTTCCTTGGGCTTCTAATTTTTATCTTGGACAACTGATTTTCCCCTGGCTTGACTTTTACCTCGGCCTCTCTGACCTTGATTTCGGCTCAGCTTCTCTTTTGCCTTCAAATCCATATGATAAGCATCTTCCACCATTCAGATGGTTACCATGCTCATCTCATCCTGAATATCATATCTTAGGCCATTCATATATCTGGAAACCTTTTCATCATCGCTCTCCCGATGACCTGCTCTGATGTTTAGTCTGTAGAATTCCTCAGTATACTCCTTTACTGTCATCAACTTCTGTCTCAGGTTCTACATCCTCCTGAACAAAGTAATTTGGCAATCCCTGGGGATGAATTTTTCTTTCATCTTTGCAATCATCCTGTCCCAACTCTTGATCTTCTGCTTGCCCTTGCAGTGTCTATCTGCTTGTACTTCATCCCACTATCATGTTGCATGTCCCTTTAATCTTGTGACAGCATGCTTGGCCTTCTTGTCTTCTTCGACATCTTCATAGTCGAAGTATGTGTCTAGAGCTCTAATCCAGTCTAGAAGCTCCTCTGCATCCAAGTTTCCCTCATAAACTAGAATGTTCGTTTTCTCTTTTGCACCCATTCTGGAAATAGCTCTGATCAAACATTTTTTGGATACATCTTCAGCTACAACTTCTTCTTCATGTTCAGCCTCTATTTCACTTTCGGAATCACTTAGGTCCCCAACACTAACTGTGCATCTTTGCACTGTCTCCATGTCTTCGATTCTGGCTCGTAGATCGCACATCTCTCTCTCCATAACTGGATCATTCATATGCCTGCCTCTTCTTCTCGGCATTTTCCTTTCCTCTTCGAGATTGGGTGATTGTCTATCTCTTCTTCTAGGTGGAATGATGAATCTTCTTCTTCTCTGCTATAGAAGGTAAAGAACTTTTCTGGGGCTTTGATACCAAACTGACGCAGCCCGCACCCCTTGCCTCAGCAAAAGGCCTCTGCGCTAACCTCCCGGTCTTTAAGGATCGTTCAAAGTTCACCCTCAGCCGGAATGGCTCCTTTGATTCCCCCCTGGAATTGTTTTTCAAATTTGACCCACAGGTCTTCTTCGCACCTTACATCCTTGTGGTCCAGTCTCTTCTCCGTTCACCATAGAAAGTCACAATCAGGTTTTGGGGTTTTTGAAATCTTGATGTCACGATATTTTGGTCCCCGATTTCCCGATCTTCAGTTTCCCGATATGTTCCCTTTGTGTTTTAGCCCCTCCTGGCTATGCTCTGGTCATGTGTTATAACCATAAATTGCACCACACATGCTTACCTAGCATCAGGTCAACGCATATCCCTTCCTTGCCAAAGCCATGCTGAATAAACTCTTGAAAATCCTCTTAAATCAAGTAGAACGCACCCTAAACTACTATTGCACGCGTTGGAACGCTGACAGGCCTACTACTACACGCGTTGGAACACTGACTGGCCTACTACAACCCGCGTTTACCTAACAAAGCACAAAAATAGGAAAGTTGCCGACGGGACAAAAATCTATGGGTCAGTTAACTGAAACTCCCAGCCATGAATGGCCGAGAGTTCTTCCAAAACCCTAGCTCCTTCTAGCCTATAAAAGAAGGGGTAGGGGTACTATTTGGAGGAAGGAAAAATATAGCAAAGAAAATCTGCCCAATTGTCGAATCCATTTGTCCCAACCCTTTAGCCTTTCCTCGAGCCTAAGGGGAATTCAAGCAAAGAAGTTGGAGGACAAAGAAGAGGAGGAGCCCAGGATCGAGATCAAGGAGCGGTGGCCGATCTCTATCATTATTGTAAGTTGATTTATCTTGAGATTAATAAAAGAATACTTTTCCCGTCCCAATGCATGAGTTAGATATGTTTATTCAATTTATGCTTAAACTCTAACCCTCAAGTAGAAAAATAGCATGCATGCGTAGTGTTTTGTCTTGATTGCATGATTGTCTTTGGAAGGAGCAGCGCAAGAAAATGGACAAAGCGCAACAGAGGATCTACACCAAACATCGGTAAAAAGGTTAGTAGGTCCTTTCCATGTTTGTATGTGAAAAAGGGTTTTAAGCTTTGGGTGATAGGTTAAAAGTGATTTCTTTAAGGTCATGATCTGCATGCAAGTTTAGCCCTATCTTGTTAGTCCGTAGGGTATTATTTCCGAACAACAGAATTGGCGACTCCACTGGGGATAGATAATCTTAGGGCTTCCGGATTTAGTGGAGGTTTTTGGGTAGTTTAAAGGATGATATTTTTTGTTTCTTTGTTTGTTTGTTTTCTGTTAGGTCAATGCTAGCAGGGAACCCAGTTCTTAATACCATTTTTTCCTTGATTTTTGCTTGACATTAATTATCGGGACATACAGAGGTACACACGGCCTGTTGAAGGCCTGCATGCGTGTAACCCGCGCCCTAACCTTCTACAGCCCGCATTTGAACGCTTGTTGTAGAGGGTTCAATAGCGTGTAGGACTCAGAGAGTTTAAGAGGCAGTCTCCTCTTCCCTGTCAGAATTTTACATTCTCAGGGGGCTTTCTCGATCCTGTCTGGGTCTTGCTGGTTCACAATCTTGTCTCAGTCTGCTTTATTGCATTTGTTATTTTTTGCAATTATTTTTCTTTTCTGTTAAAGAAGAAGCATCCAAGCCTTCAAGAGACCCTGGTTGTCAATACCAAAGGCCTCTTCTACGCCTGGGCTACCTGTGTTTGGTTTTGTCTTAGATTTTTTACATACCCGCGGCCTATACAAGTTCAGCCCGTGGGTACCCGTGCCCTGTTTTAGCGCAGCACGCGTTTGCTCGCGTGTTGTTTCAGTGACAGGAGGGTGCTTGATAAGCTTATTTTCAATCAAAGTGGGGTAGTCATCCCTTCCTGTGGTGAGAAGTATTCCTCTCAGGGGTTTGAGTCTAGGGTTGCACAGTCGGTAGGTTAGGGCTTCTTACCCTTAGCCTGTTTTTCTGAGTTGATGTTTGATAGAAAAGATAAAAAAAAAATTGTGTTTTATGGTTTTTAGACAAGCATAAGAGTCGGGGCTTTCTTGATTGCCATTGTGCGTCTTTTCTCTGGTTCTTTGTGATCTACGCTTTAAGCCAGAATTTTATTTTGTTTTCTTGGTTTTGTGCTTGTCGGCATTTTCCCTTTGTTGCTTCATTTAGCACTTAAATAAATAAAAAATATATATCTCTTTTTCATTTGCTTCTTTGTTTGAAGATTGTGTTGCTGCATCAATAGCTAGGAAGAATTCTTTTTGTTCATAAGTTTTTGCAGTACATTTAAAGCATAAGTAGCTCGCAGATTGAGTGAAATTCCTTTATGTTTGCTACATGAAATCTTATAAAATTTGAAAAGAAAAAGAAGTCTTTCTTGTTGAAAAGTTATGGATTTTTTCATTTTTTGTAAAAGTTTTTGTTTCCAAGCATTTCTTATTCATTTTGCTTTGAGTCTTTACACACCATCAGTTTCAACTTCATACCTTGTGACATAAAAAATCCCATTAAAAGCAACGCTAATTAAAATCTATTAGACTTTTTGTTTGTAGGGTTCATATACTAGCTCAGGACTACGGCCTTGGAATAAGTTGGAGAGTAAACTCTCCAAGGCCACTCAAACCAAACATTGGAGTCTGTGATAGGGAGTGTAGAAGTCCAGTTACGTGGAAGTTATCCGGGACCCCCCTCTAACACAGGGGATAAACACGAGGTCGCGTAAGGAAAGGTAGTGGAGATAACCCCTCCAAAGCCGGACCGAACATAGTGGAGAACACATATCGAGGATTTGTTGAGGGATTCCATCGTTTGCATTTGCCACAGAGCTTCGTGGGTCTCGAATCCATTCGAGGTCCTTAGTTGTCTTCCAGACCATTTTCTCTCAATACCCTTGATAGGTTTCGGGCTTGATACCCTGCTCATTGTGGTCTACCCGACTATCAACTGTACCCGCTTGGTGACTGTTCGCGTGCTGGAAAACTAGTTGCCAATCTTTTCTAGGGACATACAAAGGTGACTGCGAGGGTATACTGCGGTACCTAGGACAGACATCGGGCCACGCTTTGCAGAGTATACCCGGAGGGTGCTTCCTTATTCGATTTGCACTTGCACCGGTAAGTTACTCTAGTGTTGGTTGTTAAAACTGTTCTTCAAAATAGTTAGTGATTGCTTGTCTTATCTCATAGGGGATTCTTTTTAGTGTGTGCTACTATTTCAACGTGTAGAATACCTTAGCGTGTCATGGATCTTCTCACACAGTGGAGGATTCAGAGCTCCGCCAGTCACGAAGGCTTCTGGGCCTACCGCCGGTTATACTGGAGCCACCCTCGCCACCATTGAGGCGGAAGCTAGACCAACAAGGGTATTTCGAAGAAAGAGGGTTACCAACCATTGAGACCGAACAACTCTCGGAGGGATCAACCGCTAATCTTGGTTCGGTTGAAAACCCAACCACTGATATTTGGCCATCAGTCATTGTGCCAATTCAATTTTACAAACGCCTTTCAGTGCCTCACACAGTTATGGAACCAAACTCTGTTACTTCTTCTAGGATTTCTTCCATTCCCACCACTGTTGCTACCACAGGAGAAGCATTTCCTAACTTACCATCGTCGGCCCGAGCCACTACGGTCTCGACCACAACTACGTCACATAGTGGACTGACCCCATCTATCGCAGCGACCACAAACCCCTTCACACCTAGTGCGACAAGCCCTCCGTTCTCATACGGTATGCCTAGTTCAGGTACAAGTCCTGCACTCACTCACTCCACTTTACAGACTTTGGATCTGGGGGCAGGGATCTCTAACGCTCCTCTTCAAGGTCAACTTGGGGGCATTCCTATCCCTTTTAATGATTTTCCTTATGTTGGAGGTCATATCTCTCCTTCGTCCCCTTCGCTTGGTGGTTTTCATCAGCAGTCCGCCGGGCAACCTGCACACACAAGTTTCTTTGGAGCCGAGAGTCAAGGAACACCTACACAAACACTGTCGGTAGGTTCGTCACCATTTCTTTGGAACGGGACGTTTGGTAACAATACTTTCGCATCCACTTCTTTCCCATCTAGGGGCAATCCCATATTTGGACAGTTTACTCCAGCATAGGGTACTATTCCTGCGTTGGGGGCACATATACCAGGACCTTGAAACTCAGGACAAGGATCTGTTCCATCATCTGGAATGTCGTTCTGGGGTAATTCTTTCCACAGTCAATGGAACCTTGAATAGACTTCTGTGCCTATCCCAGTAGGACCGACATGGAGTAATCCTTCCCAAATTCCGTCAAACACGATGAATGCCCAACATCATATGTCCTTCATGGGGAATCATCCAATGATGTCTCCACAGATGCAAAATCCTTACGCTGGTTAGGGCCATGGTTTCTACCAGAATCCGGGCTAGCAACCAAACTTTTCCTGGAAACCTGGTGCCAGTCAAACTCCAGGACCCTTTTTTCCAGGCTATCAGCAGTAACCCAAACTACCATTCCTGGCAACGTTACACTTGCCAGATTTGACACGGTTGTTAAATGACCCTATTTGTCACGATCCACGTTGGCCTCCTATGCCAACTAAGTTTCCTTCGAACATTCCAAAGTGTGAGGCCAATCCTAACAAAGATCTAGGTGATCACGTGACTACTTTCCATCTTTGGTGTTCATCTAACTCACTGGAAGATGACTCCGTCCAGTTGTGATTGTTTCAATGCACTCTTATCGGGAGTGCCACGAAATGGTACATCGAGCTTGATCACTCACGATATTCTTCTTTTGGCAAACTGGCTATGGCCTTCCTTAACCATTTCCAGTTACCTGTGAGATACGACGTGGGCACAAAACTGCTTGCCAATTTCGAACAGACGACGGCGGACCATATCTCTGATCATATCTGAGAGTGGAGACGCCGAAAGAGTCTCATCAAAGTACCGGTTCCACCAGCATTCCTACTTGAGTGGTTCCTTAAGTCTTTAGTACCACAATTATCCAAGGACATCGCGACTTCAAGATTTTTCTCCGAAGAAGATGCCATCATGAGGGCTCAACAGTTTGAGCTTATCTACTCTCAGTCTGGTTTATTATACAACATCCTACCAGATGCTCCACGATCAATACTGGATAAAACTAGATAGAGAGTTGGACCACATGCCAACGGTATTGTTGGTTCCACACAAACCAATCCCGCTGAGCAATTGACAAAACAATTGCAACAGTTATCTATCCAACACTCAGTGTCCAGTCAGACTATTGCTTTGGTTGCTCCTCCTACCCAAACATCGGAAGTACACTCCGTGCATACGACTAACCCAAAGGCCACCCAGCAGCTTGAAGAGAAGAAAAAACAAAGAAAGAAGGGTAAGGGGGAGAAAAAACCCACTGATAATGCTGGCGAGGGAACCACAGAAAAGCGGAAGGTGAGGTATCCGTGAAACTTGTGTGTGGAAGACCACCCGACCCATCTATGTCCTCGACTTGCAGAGGCCCAAAATTTTGTCACACAGCAACAACAAGCCTTGTTGACTAATCCCTTTCAGAATGGGAAGAATTTAACTCAAGCCTCTACAAGTGCTGAAGGGGGCAGCCAGGAAACCTGCCCTCCTCCAAACAATTCCTCAGCCGCGAATGTATATATGGTTAGGGGTGATTCTTTAATAACAACTAGAGCACACGACTATAGTAAACCAAGCGCCTCTGAGAAGGGTAAAGAAGACGAGATCCCCTCTCTTCCTCTATAGATCGAGAAGACATTGGGTGAAACAATGACATGCATTCCAAAGGGTGCATTTAAGAGAGCTTCTCACAACCCAAATGCAAGGGCCACCCAGAATTACTCAGTGGTGGAAGATTTATCACAAACCACTTGTGCAATGTCCGCTTTGGAGGTCCTCCAAAGTTGCCCTACTCAAAGGAAATCCTTGTTGACTGCTTTAGGTTCTACTGAGACTTGTAACCTGGGTACCATCATGTTAGATACGACCGACTTGAAACCTTGTCTACCTTACCACATCACGTTTCAGATAGTAGTGGCTCATCCCACGAAAACTTTTACACGGAATATCTTCCGCATGGTGGTCAACGAGGGCACTTCGACTTGCGTTATGTCGTTAGCATGTTGGAAATCCATTGGTCAGCCTGCTTTGTCTCCATCACCTACTCTCCTCACTGCATTCGACGGTCGTTCTTTCCAACCACATGGCATCGTTCCTTCCTTCCCTGTGCAGTTAGGCGGGAAGACCGTGTGTGTTGAAGTCGAGGTAGTCGAGGCTCCCCTCAACTATAACCTCTTGTTAGGTTGGATTTGGACCTATGTTATGCAGGCTGTGGTCGCTACATTTTTTCAAGTCTTGTTGTTTTCACACGAGGGTCAGATAGTGACCATTGATCAATTATCCTTCTCTAGACCTGACCCAGCTTTGGGGGCATCCACGGTTCCCATGATTGATAATCCTCAGCCCGGTGTCGTTAATGTAGGAGTTGGTTTGTGCCCATCCTTGATGGTTACCTTTGATTACCCACCTCCTCATAACGATGTCAAGTTTATATCGAATCACCACAAGGATGAGATTTTTCACGTTTCGTCATTTCGCACAGCTTACTTTGAGGATCTGTGGATTCTTCCTTCCCCATCAGCCACGATGGATGAGACAGGGCACCGGCATGTCCATTCCCTTTTCAGTTGTTGAAGTGGCATACTCTTTATTCCAGCAAGCTTCAGCTAACTCGGATCCGACTCCCCCACCAGAGTTGGATCCACTTCCAGAGCCTATTTGGGCTCAGGATTCTCTTGCTACTACCGATTTGTTAGACTTAGTCTTGCCTTCCGACAAAGCAGTAATCGAAGCAATGACTAGTCCAGACAAACCTTGGGATGATCTTCATCACAAATCATATTTCCTCCCAAAGTTAAGCCGAATCAAAGTAGGATATTTCACCATGACTATGACTGGAGATAGGTTTTGTCATACTAATCCCTTAGCTACACACAAGATCTATGCTGAGGGTAATATGGAAACCATTTTTGAAATGATACCTATCAATATCTCTAGAACCCCTGGCGTCATAGACAATGTTTTCGTCGGTGCATACAGCTCCCCCGAGGAGATGCCAGGCATCGACCCACAAAGAGTCTATCATGAGCTAACTTTGTTGTTTTTCAAGCTCGCTTGGAGATATGAAAGAAACATCCGGCGAGACTACATTTATGCTTTTCGATCTCATCCGGATTAACTGAGAAAAGTAACCATTGTGGAGTCTTATTTAATCCCTTTTCAGACTCCTTAAAGATGAAAATATTGTCGAGTGACCTTGTTTCTTCACACTCGTTAAATTGGTCCAGAAGAACGTTCCTTAAACGGGTCTCCTTTTAAGCCCTTTTCAGACCCTCTAAACATGAAAAGATTGTCGAGCAATCTTGTGACCTTTCACGCTCGTTAAACTGAAATTTGAAGTCACGTCTGTCTGGCGGTAGTTTACCCCTTTTTCGGTCCTGATGGTCAACTATATGAACAAAGGAATACTCTATTGAATTCCCATTCTTTAGAAGAGTATCCTCGGGTATAATTTTATTCCTTTTTCGGGCCTAAGGGACTAAATTTATGAAAAAGAAACCCCCACGGAGTCCATAGTTAAGATCTTTTCAGACTCCCTAAAATTGAAAAGATCACCGAGTGACCTTATTCTTTCACACTCGTTAAAGTGGTCCAGAAGAACATTCCTAACGGAGTCCATAGTTAATCTTTTTTCAGACTCCTTAAAATTTAAAAAATAGCCGAGTGATCTTGTCCTTGTCACACTCATTAAAATGGTTTTAAATTGACGTCTAATCAGTGCTAGTTTACCCCTTTTTCGATCCGACTAGACTATTGACGAAAAGGGTACCCCAATGGAGTTTCCTTTTATGCTTTTTCAGACTCTCTAAATATGAAAAATCATCGAGCTTACCTTCTCTAGGCTCGTTAAACTTACATTGAAAGACATTACCACTGTGTGTTCTATCAACCGCATTTGCATACCTTACCTATCAGTCTTGTAACATTTTGCTTCTGCGTCTTAACACCTTTGGCCACTGGAGGATTTTTACCAAGTATCATTCTCCTAGAACATCAGTATTGTCTTTGTGCCTTGAGCGTGTATGTTTGCGATGCTCGTTCCTCCATTGTAACATAATATTCCTTTATTCTTTTTCACAAATTATCAAAAAGAACAAAAAAATCAAATATACCCCAAAAAGAGGATGGGAAAAGTATTTTCTTTATTGGCAGCATAACGAGTCACCCTTGGATAAAGCACATTTGTCTGTTTGATTCATCAGAATATGGGATGTAGTACGACCTTAGGAATATTTTCTCGCTATATAGAGTTGTGTCCTCCACCGTTTGGTTACTCTTCCAAACATATGGAGAGTTTGCGTTGCCTGCTGCTTCGTAGACTTATGATTAACAGATATGATGCCTGAGTCTTGTCACTTGTCATGCTATTATCCAAGAGAAGTTTGTCACTGAGCCTGAGTTGGCCCCTCTGCAATATGTCTCTTGTCCACATACCCGGCCATCCTGAACGTCCAATCGAGTCTTTGTTCGAAATCACTGAAGCCTTCAGTCTGATCATCCAGATTATCAAGTCCATAACCGACGAGTCGTTGAAGACCTCTGGGTAGTATAGTTGTAAACTCATATTACACTCCTACCTGAGTTTAGAAGATTTTGAATTTGTTTCTCGAGCTCTGAAGTACATCCATCAGGCCGAATCAGCTTCTGGGAGATGGATACTTTATATGTATATATTTCTGATTTCGAGATGTAGCTCCACTGTGTATTATTCGCGGCTACTCTTTAGTTGTTTGACATGGATCTACAATGTATTTGATTGGTAGCCATGGTTCTATTTTATCCTGAGCATGGGTATGCCCGCCTCGGTGAGACATTTGATATTTTTTTGCAGACGACATCTCCTGATTCCTGATTTTTGGGCTCACTCATTCAGCATATCAGTACAAATTGGTAAAGAATTGGTAATGTATTTCGACCATCAGATGCTCTTCTGACCTCACACATTAGGGGGCATCTGTTATAACCCTAAATTGCACCACACATGCTTACCTGGCATCATCCCAACGCATATCCCTTCCTTGCCAAAGCCATGCTGAATAAACTCTTGAAAATCCTCTTAAATCAAGTAGAACGTGCCCTAAAATACCACGCTTGCAGGCCTACTACTACACGCCTTGGAACATTGGCTGGCCTACTACAACCCACGTTTACCTAACAAAGCACAAAAATAGGAAAGTTGTCTATGGGACAAAAAGTTATGGGTCAGTTAACTAAAAATCCCAGCCATGCATGGCCGAGAGTTCGTCCAAAACCCTAGCTCCTTCTAGCCTATAAAAGAAGGGGTAGGGGTACTATTTGGAGGAAGGAAAAATATAGCAAAGAAACTCTGCCCAATTGCCGAATCCGTTTGTCCCAACCCTTTAGCCTTTCCTCGAGCCTAAGGGGAATTCAAGCAAAGCAGTTGGAGGACAAAGAAGAGGAGGAGCCCAGGATCAGGATCAAAGAGCGGTGGCCGATCTCTATCATTATTGTAAGTTGATTCATCTTGATATTAATAAAAGAATACTTTTCCCATCCCAATGCATGAGTTAGATATGTTTATTTGATTTATGCTTAAACTCTAACCCTCAACTAGAAAAATAGCATGCATGCGTAGTGTTTTGTCTTGATTGCAGGATTGTCTTTGGAAGGAGCAGTGCAAGCAAACGGACAAATCACAATGGAGGATATACACCAAACATCGATAAAAAGGTTAGTAGGTCCTTTCCATGTTTGTATGTGAAAAAGGGTTTTACGTTTTGGGGTGATAGGTTAAAAGTGATTTCTTTAAGGTCATGATCTACATGCAAGTTTAGCCCTAGCTTGTTAGTCCGTAGGGTATTATTTCCCAACAACATCATGTGACTCGCCTTTATATGACCGTATTCATACCTTTTATCAGGTTTCGGGGTTTCGAATGTCGAAGTGCACTAAACCTCTTGTCTATAGAATCCCCGATTTCCCGATTCTTGATTTTCCGATGGGTGACTTTTCCTTTCGGGAAATTTCCCTACGATCGCAATTATCGCCACGCGTCCTCTAAGATGGAAGGTCCTCACAGCTTCGGGGTTTTCTTCGTGGAAATTCCTGATTCCTCGTTATGACGAGAAGATGCCAGCTGGGTCCCACATGGAGCTCTCCTCCTTTTGGAGAATTGGGATTCGCGATTTCGAAATGCAAGTCCCCCTCGTCCCCAAGACTCACAAAATACCGATCCCCGACCTTCTTTGGATTTTTGACACGCATCCCAAGTGGATGGACGGTTCAGATTGACCCTCAGGTCTCGCCAACTGCAAAATCAAAACACTTACCTATGTGAGTCCCGATGATCAAAATTCCGATAGGCTTCCGATTTCGTCCACGTCTCCCGACTAATGGATGGCTCGGATCCTTCACGGGTTTTCCAAAATGGATTTTCCCCGATCACTTGCTCACAGGAATTTCGATTTTTTGAATGTCAAAACTCCTATGGAGTCTTCCCTTTCAGGACTTTTCTTGAGATCTTAGATCTTCGCTACATGTTCCCCCCCCCGAGATGGGTGGTCATGATTCAGCCTCGGGATTTTGAGACATTCGATGCCCCGATGACACAAGTTCTTTGTCAGTTTAAAACCCCGATCACCGAAATGTCGATGGGCTCTTGATGACTTCCACATGTCTCCTCAAGATGGATGTCTCAGATTGATTCCAGTATTTTCACTTTGAAAATTCCCAATCACTTGTCCTCGAGATTCCCGATTTCACGAAGCTTAAACTCTACGCAAATCCTGGTCAATTCGATGGCTGATGGGTATTTTTGTGAAGATCCTACGGTCCAAAATCTCCTGAGCTCGAACTCTGGATGCAACCGTAACCTCCTCACTTGTCTGGTATATCTGACAGCTAGTGGGATTTCGCTAATCCTCCTCCTAGATTTCTAACCATTGATCTCTTCCCTTTGATGATTTCTCCAGATTATCTGGGTGTTCCTTCCCAACCTTATCCACCATGCGAATACTTACGACGCCTTCCTTGATACTTCCAGTCACAACTTTTCGATGTTGTCCTTAAATGGATTAAAAGGCCTTATCCCTCCTGAGCTTTGTCACAACTCTGAGGTGTAAAGAAGATTCTTGCGCGCACTCCTTGCGGAAACCTTCAGATACTTTCAAATGTCGAACACTTCAACTTCTGCGCACACCTTCCACAGAATTCCTTCGATACGCTGCTCAGTTTCAAAACCCTGGGATCCCCTCTTTGGCCTGCGCACTCCTTGCACAACACCTGTGCCTACTGTATTCTTAGGAAATGAGAACAACTGCTACCTCTCCTAAGATTTTAGAGACAACCCTCTGAACTCCTTGTGGACAACTCAACTACACTCCTTGCAGGAATCTTGCTCATACAGAGAAACAATTGAAGCTCATTCCTTCTTCCTTCCAGACTTCAAACTCAGACCATGAAATCACATACACAGCATATAAAATCAAATGTATAATAGGAAGCAAACATTCATGAGCATATCACTCATCCTCAATACATAGAGAATAAACACAAAACCATGAATTTGAATCAACCTCTTTCTATTAATCCAAATATCAGTACATGGGTGTTCTTACTCAGCTCTCTGCTTCTCTTCTATGCTCCAATGCTTCTAACTATGTTACAACACACAATGAGGGTGTCTATATCCTGTTTCCCTCTTGCCTTCTAAAACTGTCATATAGAATTGAATTCTATCTACCTGCATTAACTACTTTAAATTCCTTCTACCTACTAAGGATGAGAGCTAAAGGCTCAAGGTCCAATTACATAATACCAGTGTGTCTCATCTTAATGGCTCATTTAAGATGGCACAACAATCTAAGGGAATTTCAAAATTTGTGTTGCCACTTGTCCACCGGTTCAATTGCTTCTGCGCTGGCTCGCTCGATGTGGGAGATGCTCCTACATCAATGGATGTGTGGAACCAGATCCAGTTGACCTGTCTACCATGACTAATTAGCAGAAAATTTCTCAGGCAACTCAGAGAAACAAAGAAAATAAAGCTAAGTTTTGGATTCAAAATTCTCTGGATGACTCGATTTTCTCAAAAATCACAGGTGTTGGTACTTCAAAACAGGTCTGGGACATCCTTAAAACTTCCTACCAAGGAAATGAATGGTCAAAACAATTAAACTACAGACCTTGAGAACGTAATTCAAGACTCTAAGGATGACAAAGTCTGAAAATGTGGATCAGTTCATGACCATAGTCATGGGCATCGTGAACCAGATCAAACTAACTGGTGAAACCATCACTGATCAACGAATTGTTGATAAAATTCTCATAAGTTTACCAAAGAAATTCGAAATGGTTGTAACAGCAATCCTTGAATCCAAGGATCTGTCCAGTTTTTCAACATATTAACTAATTGGTTCTCTGGTGACACATGAGACTAGACTGCATCTCACAGATGAGTCAATCTCCAATGCTTTCAAAACTCAATTCTCCTTCAGCAAAGAGAGAGGCAGAGGAAGAAGAAGAAGTCACCAAGGAAGAGGGAGCAATCAAAGTAACCCTCACTCCAGTGGAGGTAACAGACAACAATATCCGAATCAAAATTTCCAAGGTCAAAGACATCAACAACAAAATCAACATCAGAATTTCCAGCCTCAAAGAGGCAGAGGGAGAAGATCAAATGAGAAATCAAGTATACAATGCTATTACTGCAAAAAGTATGGGCACTATGAATCTGAATGCAGGAAGAAGCATGCAGATCAGCTCTCAGGCAGAGCACATGTGTCAAATCATACAGGAGAAACCTCAAGAGGTATGTTTCTCTCATGCCACAAGACTGAAGAACAACCTAAAGATCTCTGGTTGTTGGACAGTGGATGCAACAATCACATGATAGGTAACAAAGAATTACTTTCATGCATTGATTCTTCAATCTCATCTGATATTACACTTGGAAATGATTATTTAGTCAAAGTTCAAGGAAAAGGAACTGTTCCTATTCTTACTAAACAGAATGTAAAGAAAGACATAAACAATGTCTATCATGTTCCAGATMTGAAACATAATTTKCTAAGTGTAGGACARCTCATTGAACATGGCTATAAGGTACTTTTTGAGGGARCATCTTGYAAGATATATGACAAAATCCCAAGCAGAAAATTGATTTCTGAAATCCATATGACTCCAAATAGGATGTTTCCCCTTACCCTCAGAACTGCAAATCTGATTCAACCATATGCACAAAGTGCATCCACCCTGAATGAAACTATGGTTTGGCATACAATATTTGGACATCTACCATTTAAGATTCTAAGTCTTCTTCAGAAGAAATCCATGGTCAAAGGTCTTCCTATATTTAAAGAGAAAATTCCTCCATTTGAGTCTTGCATACTTGGAAAACATAAGAGAACTAGTTTTCCATAGTCTTCCAATCAAACCAAACATCATCTTGAACTTGTTCACATTGCCCTATGTGGCCCAATGCAAACAGATTCAATAGGTGGTAGCTTTTACTTTCTAACGTTTATTGATTATTTCAGCAGAAAAATATGGATCTACTTTCTCAGACACAAGTCTGAAACATTTGCAAAATTCAAAGAATTCAAGGCAAAAGATGAAAAACAGAGTGGCAAATATATAAAAGCACTCAGGTCAGATGGAGGAGGAGAATACAACTCCAGAGAATTTGCAAATTTCTGCAAATCACAAGGCATTATCATACAAACAATAGCCAGGTATACTCCACAATAGAATGGAGTGGCTGAAAGAAAAAATCAGACAATAATGAATATGGCAAGAACACTTCTTAAAGAGAAAAAAATTTCAAATAGGTTTTGGTCCGAAGAAGTAGCATGCTCAGTCTATCTCTTGAATAGATCTCCAACCACAAGTGTAAAGATGAAAGTTCCCCAAGAAGCATGGAGTGGGACAAAGCTAAATGTTGCACATCTAAGGACATTTGGATGCATAACATACGCACACATACCTTCCGAATTAAGGAAGAAACTTGATGACAGAAGTGAGAAATGTATTTTCGTTGGATATAGTGAAACATCTAAAGCTTACAAGATTTACAATCCAATAACCAAGAAATTAATTCTCAGCAGAGATGTAAAATTTCTGGAAAATCAATTCTGGAATGATTCAGAAAATCAGCAAATGAACAGTCACAATTCATTGCTGCCAAGTTTTGAAAACACAGAAAATTTTAGAACAGCAAGTACCTCAAACTATTCTTCCAAGATTGCAGGTACAAGGACAACCTGAAAATTCTCAGGATAACTCAACTTCAAGCAGAGAATCATTCTCTGAACCACAAAATCAGAGAACTCAAAGTTTGAGAGAAATCCATCAGCAGTTGGATGAATTTGAACAACACAACCCTTTTTCTTTAATGTCATGTCAACCTACATCCTTTAAGGAAGAAACTAAGGAGCCACATTGGGTTCAAGCCATGAACCAAGAAATTGACTCCATTGAGAATAACAAGACATGGGATCTTGTTGATTTGCCAAGTCACAAGAAAAGTATTGGTGTCAAGTGGGTTTACAAAACTAAACTCAATAAAAAAGGGAAGATTGAGAAACACAAGGCAAGACTTGTTGCCAAAGGATTCTCACAACAACCTGGTACTAATTATGGTGAAACTTTTTCTCCAGTAGAAAGATTAGACATTGTAAGGACTCTATTAGCCATAGAAACACAACACAAATGGCAAGTATACCAGATGGATGTCAAGTCATCATTCCTGAATGGTTTCTTAGAAGAACAAGTTTATGTCGATCAACCACCTAGATTTGAAGTCCAAGAGAACCCAGCCAAAGTATATCGGTTGAATAAAGCCTTATATGGCTTAAAGCAAGCTCCAAGAGCTTGGTACAACAGAATTGACACTTATCTGATCAAAAGTGGTTTCAGCAAAAGCCAAAATGAGCCAACTCTTTACACCAAAACAGACCAGCACAGTAAAATTTTGATTTTATGTTTATATGTTGATGACATGATCTATACCGGAAATCTTGAGTTAACAAATTTTAAACATGCCATGCAATCTGAGTTTGAGATGAAAGATCTTGGCATAATGAAATATTTTTTAGGGATTGAGGTTCATCAATCAGCCAAAGGCATTTTTGTCTGTCAGCAAAAGTATGCACAGTAGACATCATCAAAAGATTTTTCATGGAAGGATGCAATCTAGCAGAAACCCCCATACCACTAGGCACAAAATTGAGCAAGAGTGATGAAGGTCCTAAAGTGGACTCTACCCTGTACAAAATTTTAGTAGGCAATTTATTATATTTGACAGAAACTAGGCCTGACATTATGTATGCAGCCAACCTTGTTTCCAGATTCATGGAATCACCCAAAGATTCTCATTGGAAAATGGCAAAACGAATTCTGAGATATGTTGCAGGAACTCTCAATTTTGGCTTATGGTACACTAAATCTGATAGTAATCAACTTTCTGGTTACACAGATAGTGATTTTGCAGGCAGTCTAGATGACAAGAAAAGCACATCTGGACATGTTTTTCAACTGGGCACGAACCTAATCTCATGGGCATCAAAGAAGCAACCAATTGTTTCAATATCTTCTGCAGAGGAAGAGTATGTCGTTGCTACCTCAGCTTCTTGTCAAGCTGTGTGGCTGAGAAGAATATTGAAAGATATGTCACATACAGAAAAGTATCCAACTCCTATTTTATGTGACAATACATGAGCAATTGATCTATCCAAAAATCATGTGTTTCACAAGAAAAGCAAACACATTGACACTCATTTTCATTTCATACGCGAGCTAGTCAATAATGGTGATATTGCACTACAATTCTGTGGTTCTAAAGATCATCTTGTTGATATCCTTACAATGCCACTGGGAAAATCCATTTTTTATTTTCAGAGACAACACTTAGGCATAATTAGTGCTGATTTTTGAAACTGTTGAGTTTAAGAGGGAGTGTTAAATATAATATAACCTCAACAGGATGACTGTACACTGCCAGTTGTCCTGGCCAGTTGTACTTACTATTCTTATTTTTCTTGAGCCTATTTAGCTCAGCCATCTCCCATTGCATAGTAGCTCTTCACATCTTCTAATTGTACTCTTATTCATACATTCCAATATATTGTTCTATTCTTTCTCTCTGCATTTATTTTTTGCTTCACAATTTATCAAAAGACATCCTCTCTTTCTGAAGACTCAGGCTTTGTCATTCTGTAATGCAAGTTGAAAAGGAATGTTTTAATGCATAAAAGGAGAGCTTGGGAACCTTACTCCACAACATTGTTTTCTAACTCTTATATGGATGGCATTATCTTTCCATAAGGGTGGGGAAATTGGAATGATCCTGCAAGACAAAAGTAAGCCATTGTTATATGATGTTCATTCACCGTCTGTGGATGGGCAATTAGAATTTCATAGATAATTATGATATTATTATCGTTGTGTCTGTGTACAGTAATGTGTATTATATCCAATACTAATGTGACGGGCCTGTAGCAATAGTAAACAAAAGAGTTATCTGCTATGTGCATTCACTAATCATACACAGATCGCACAGTATTTGAGTATCAATTACTTTGGTGGTAAAAGTGGATCAAATAGATGGAAGTTTAGTTCATATTGATATTTTTGTTCATTACCCCTTTTCCTCATTTATTGTCATTGTCCTCGTAACCTTTTTATAAATCCATCTGAATAATTTCCGTACTTAAACCATTTTTATCCTTTCGGACTCATGGATTTTCTTACTTGTGGACTTGTATAAGTGTATCCTAGGAGTTTTCCATACTTATCAATTTTCATCCTTTCGTACTAACAGACCTTGAGACTTGTGGACTTGTATAAGTCTTCTCTAGGAGTTTCACATACTTAGCCATTTTCATCCTTTCTAAAGCATAGAGATTCAGACTTTCGGACTTGTATAATTCCATTCTAATAGTTTCTCATATTTGTCCATTTTCATCCTTTCATACTAGTGGACCTTGGGACTTGTGGACTCGTATAAGTCTGTTCTAGGATTTTAACATACTTAGCCATTTTCATCTGTTTAGACTTGTAGACCTTCGAACTTGTAGACTCATATAATTTCGTCCTATATCTATAGGAGAGATAAATTTCTTTGATGATATTTTTATTTTTATTTTCTCATTTTACTTCTTTCAAGGATTTTTTTGAAGGAAAAAATATAACTATATATCTAACTAATACTCTTCTTTGTTTTTTCTTTGCAGATTGAACTCATACTATCAAAATTTTGAAAAGAAGATTTATTCCTCATAAAAATTACTGGGGTTCCATTTGCGGATCCTTTAGCTAGGTTCTCTTATTCAAAAAGAACATTGGAAAAATTGACTTGTATTAACTTATGTTTCTCAATGAATTTTTTGTTGATAGTAATTTGATTGAGTCTTTATTTATCAAAAATTGCTTTGCATGTATCTAAATTTCAATGTGATGATTTTACTTCGTTGGAGGTTTTTATTTCCATATTCACCATATATTAGTGGCATATCCATATATATATATATATATATATATATATATATATATATATATATATATATATATACTGCAAAAAAAAATTCTAGAGCATGACATTTCATATATTACATGTTGATATTATATATATAAGTATATATGATTATCTTTTAACGCCTCCTCTTACTCAAATATGAATTTCATCTGTATTGTGTCTTAGGAAAATTGTAAGCTTCATACCCTTGGAAACACCTATCAAAAGATAGGACAATAATTGTTTTAGATTTCACAATGGATAACTTCTATAATTGATTGTTTCTATGGTGATCCAGAGAATTCATTAAACAACAAGAATATATCTGGTATATATGTAACAAATCTCCTAAATAAATAAAAAGGATTACAGGTTCCAAGGAATTTATGTATCTCAACACTATTAATTTGCATTGATGTATTGTTTATTTTCTATTTTTTTTACTTATGTAGCTACATGCAATCAATAAACCAACAAGATGAATAAGGTTGTTCTATATAAACCAGATCTTTTATCTTTAAGAAATTCAATAAACCAACATGAGAAAAGAGTAATCAATTAAAGATACATATATGTAACAATTATGTTGAAAACAAATGGAACAACCACGTTCCACCCAACCGTAAATGCAGAGCAAAAAATGTTACTTGTCCTAATCACCCCCTATCTTAACCATGACTCCATAAGGGAAAACTAAGCTTCAATTCTTAGACAATGTCATCATGTATAGTTCAGATATCATTTTCCTAACACCACCTGTGCTCACACAACAAATATTCATACTCACAACATATTAAGCAACATCCTGCCTCCCACATATGTTGTATATATATCATTTATCATTGCCTAGGAATTTTCAATCCATTTCCCTCCTTGGGAAATTCACACCTTTACAAATATCTAATTTTTAGGGGCTTCCATTGACAAAAATCAACTTCTGACACTTGAAAAAATCATCTCTGAGTTAACTCAAATAGTATCCCCACTCATGGATTCATAGTCAACTACTTTGTAACATGATTGTTCCGTCTATTTTCGGAATTTAAATTATTAAAAAGATTTGTCTCGTACATTTTTCCATCGAAAGAGGATAGTTGGCAAGTCACACTCTTGCTCAACAATCACAAAAATAGTAATTACATGCCTTAATAATTTCCAATATGAATTTCCATAAATGGAAATTTATTTTCAAAGAAACAACATTAAAATAAAATGTTTAATATTTTGAGGATGTCACAAAACCCAAAATCCAAAAAATAAATGGATAATACTCCTTTGATCATGACAATCCTTTGGGTTGTGAATCAAATGGATGGTGTAGTTGACAAAGGTAAGTTGATGTAGGAGAATCTCGTTAAACTTTGTCAAATTGACCCTAGGGGTCAAATTCATTTAATAAAGGGGTTGGTCACATTTATTTTATTGTATTTGTAATAAGTTGTTAGCATGCCTCTGGAAGGCATCAAATAGATCCAATTATTTAGAATAGGTATTAATTAGTTTCATTTAATTAGGGATTTGAATATTTGTATGGATTTGGTTTGGATCTAGTTGTTAGATCCATTCAAGAAACAGTTTTCTTATGCAAGTGTTTTTGAATTAGGGTTGGATTGTGAGATAGGGGTAGCAATGTGATTGTAAAACTTAGTATGTGAGAAGAGGAGTGATTATGTGGAAGAGAGATATTGTCAAATCTTGTACGGTTATGTTTTATTAATGAAAATGTTCATGTGTGTGAAAATTGAATAGTATTTCATGAAATTATGTGTTGATTCTCTTTTGTATCATACTCTGTAATGTTCTATAAAAGGATCCCAAGATCATAGAGAATCATTAGTTTCATTGTAGGTTTGAATTGAAGGGTCGAATCCAAGAACCATTTTCACAGAGAAACAAAGTTACAGAGTTTATGTGTAGCCAAATCATTGAAATCCATCAATCGTTGATCAAGTGAAATGATCAACAATGGTTAATAGTTGGATTGGAGAAGATTGAACGTCAATCATAGGATCTATAGATATGAATAGTGGGGATCATAATGCATATTAACATGCACAAAAGTTAAACAGACTATACCTATGAGAAATCGAAAACTCGGTGGTTTCACTTTTCCACCTCTCGGCTTGGAGTCTCATCACACTTTGGAAAGTGGTATAAAAACCTACTCTTAAGAAATGTGAAACATTTTTTTTTTGTTAAGCTCACTAGTATAGGCCTTGGTCTCTTTCGAAAAGGAATTAATCCTAGGGGCTTAACATTGATTCTCTACATGAAAACATTTAAAGATAACGTTACTTTTGTGATTAAGGTTTCAAGATAAAGGGCTTTTCAAAGCAACCTGAGATTGCAGAATTGGGTGTTTTGAGAATATAGAGAATATTCTAAGATAATGGAGAGTTATATTGGTCCATTAGGGCCATCATTTTGGTATGATATAAGAAAATAGGTTTTACACTTGAAGACAGGGAAATATGCAATTGCAAAGAGATATCCTAAAGAAGGATGGAGGCTATGGAGACAACCCAAAGAAGAGAGCCTAATGTTTAAAACATTATTAATGAAGAATAATCCTCTAATGAGGAAGCAAAGGAAGAAAATGAAGAAGGCATAGTATTGAGGATGCTTGTGAAGGTTGGTCGCAGACCAAGGGTAGAAGTTCCCATGTATGAAAGGAATTTGAATGTTAAATAGCTCATGGATTGGATAAATACCATTGACAAGTACTTTTATTTTGAAGATATTGAAGACAAGAAGAAAGTGAAGTATGCAAAAACTAGGCTAAAGGGACATGCATCTATATGGTGGGATGAAATCTACATATACAAGGAAAGAAAAGGTAAGTCCAAGATTAATAATTGGGACAAAATGGTGAGAAATATTAAGAGAAATTTTATGCCAAAGGATTACTAGATAAACCTCCTTAGACAACTAGATAATTTAATTCAAAAGGGTATGACAGTGAAAGAATACACAGAGGAGTTTTACAAACTAAGTATTAGATTTGTACATATAGAGGAAGATGTGGAAAAGGTGTCAAGGTACATAATTGGTTTGAGATATGACATTCAGGATGAAATGCGTATGTTTACTCTCAATATTGTTGAATATTCTTACCAGGAAGCCATAAGATAAGAGGAGAATATGGAAATGAAACAGAGCTAGAGAGGTAGAGGAAATCGTACAGAAGGAAGAATACGTTATTCTAATAGAGGAATATTCCAGACTTCTAATAATGAAAAAGAGATATCTAGTATCCAGTCACCATATAGAGGGGACTCTATAGAAAGGATATTTGGGTTCAAAGGAAGACGCAAAAGAATATAAATCAAGTGCTACACATGTGGTGAGATAGGACATGTCTTGGGAATGTCCTATAAATAAATCAAAAAATCATAGGAACGCAAATGTTGCAGAAGTTCGAGGAGAACCAAACAATTCAATGGAAAAATAATAACCTCTTGAGGCAGGGGAGTCTTTGATGTTAAAAATGGTCTCAGTTAAAGAAGATAAAGAGGTAAGTGAACCAGTACAAACGAAGAGTTTGTTTAGGACTATGTCCAAGTCAAAAGGAAATTGTTTCAAGGTAGTAATTGAAAATGGAAGTACAAATAATTTTGTCTACACAGAGATGGTGGAGAAATTGGGATTGAAGAAGAAGGCACATTTCACTCCCTACAGATTGTCCTAGCTACAGAAAGGACATCAACTCTTAGTCAATGAGAAATGCATGGTGGATATTGAAATTGGTACTTACAAAGATGTGATACTATCTGACATAATGCCCATGGACATCTTCCATATACTATTAGGAAGACCATGGATGTATGATACAAAGGCTATCCATGATGGAAGAAGGAATACTTATTCCTTAGAGAAGTATGGAATGAAGCATGTGCTTTTACCTTTGAAAGCTGAGGCATTCAAAAAATGAACCTAGACCTAGTATATTGTTGATGAGTTGAAATAAATTACTACAAGAGGTCAAGAATAAGGAGGAACTACATTTTTTTCTAATTGGAAAACCAAAGGTAATATTCACCTCTACAAATATGGACGATCTTCCTATTAAAATTAAAACTATGCTTGATGAGTTTGTTTATATCATGGTAGATTAGATACCTAATGCTTTACCTCCTTTGATAAGTATCAGTCACCATACTAATCTGATACCTGGAGAAAGTTTTCCTAACAAAGTAGCTTATAGGATAACTCCTGAAAATATTGAAGAGATAAGAAGGAAGGTGCAAGAACTGTTAGATAAAGGATTGGTGAAAGAAATCTTGAGTCCATGTCCAATACCAATACTGCTCATACCAAAGAAGGGAGTTGGATGGAATAGGTGCATTAATTATAGGTCCATAAAAAAGATAACTATCATGTACACATTTCCATTACCTCACATAAATGACTTAATGGAATGTTTGTGTGGTTCAAAATATTTTTCAAAAATTAATTTAAAGAGTGTATATCACTAAATGAGAATTAGAGAGGGGGATGAATGGAAGACTGCATTTAAGACAAACAATGGATTCTTTGGATGGTTTTGTATTCCCTTTAGGCTCAAAAATGCACCCAACACATTTATGAGGTTAATGAATGAGGTCTTGAATAAATATATTGGGAAATTTGTGATATTTTACCTTGATGATATTTTGATTTATAGTCAAACTAAATAAGAACACTTGAAGCATCTCAAGATAGTTTTGAGCACCCTGTAGAAGGAAAATTTGTTGATAAATCTAAAGAAGTGCAATTTCATGAAGAGGGAGTTGATATATTTTGGATTTATAGTCTTTGAAGAAAGAGTGAAAATGGATCCAGAGAAAGTTCGAGAAATTCTAAATTGGCCAACTCCAAGATATTTTTTTAGGTAAGGAGTTTTCATGGACTTGCAAGCTTTTATAAAAAATTCATTAGAAGTTTCAGATAAGTATTTGCCTGTATTGTAGAGATTATTAAAGAAATTAATCAACCCTTTAGATGGATAGAGACAAAAGATATAAATTTTAGAGTGTTGAAGAAAAAGATTATTGAAAATCTTGTGCTAGGTTTTCCAAGATTTGATAATACTTTTTAGGTCGAAACTAATTCTATTGGGACTGCAATAGGGGTTGTATTGAGTCAAGAACATAGACCAATAACATATTTTAGTGAGAAACTAAATGAGTCAAAAAAGAAATATTCCTCCTATGATAAATAATTATATGCAATTTTCCAACCACTTAATAAATGGAGACACTATCTAATGCCTAAAGAGTTTTTGTTATACACAAACAACCATGCACTACAATTTATAACTAGTCAACCTAAGTTAAACCAAAAACATGCTAAGTGGGTTGAATTTCTTCAAAGATTTACATTTGTAACTAAGCACACGAGTGGTAAATCCAATAATTTTGTTGATGTTTTGATTAGGATAAATTTTCTTTTGCAATAATTTAAGGTCAACACCTTATGATTTCATGAATTGAGTGCAATGTATAAGAAAGTTGTTGATTTCCAAGATATTTATGCAGCTTGTGAGAATTCTATTACCAGTAATAAATTCATTGGTTGCAATACATGATACAAGAGAGGTTCTTTTATCCATGTGGATATCGGTGGCCACCCACCTATTCCACTGACTTGAAAAATTGTTTTCGACCTTACCAGTTTTTCAGCAATTTTTTGTGTTTCAAACTTCTAGGGCCGTTTTGAGACCCTAAACAATGGTTTTTGGGGATTTTGGTCCCAAGTGACTGCCAAAGGCACTTTCATGGGCTACTCAAAAAATATTATTCTCATTTAGACCTTTCCAATGGGATATCGTGCGCGTAAATGAGAGATCGTATGCAAAAGTTACGACCCCGATAAGTTGATGTACTAACTTACCCAAATGAGGCCCACACGACTTTTGGTGCTTCATCTCCTAGGATTAGGTTTTTGGATGTCTAGGGTTTTTGACATTCCTGTTTACTGTAAAAGGACTTCAAAGCTTCATTGCAACCATTTTCTTACGAATGAGTGCAGTCATCACATTTCTTCTCAAAGATAAGCCACCACCATTCCAGCAAGCTGGTTTTCTGCTGCATTTTATAATTTCATCTTATTTCTTTATTAAATAGAAAACCAATTTTATTGTATCTCTGTTATTTTGTGTTAAGAATATTTTAATAATTTGTATTCACTTCATTCTACTCATAAAATCTGGATGAGTGGTATTAGAGTGGTCTGCTCCTTGTCATCTTAATGCATGTCCCCAACGAGGTTAGGGTACAAAGAATTGGGTCTCGAGATTGTTTCACTCAAGGAAAAAACCTCTCGCACGCCCAAGATACCTCTCATGGAAGGAGAAAATAAAGATGATGAGATAGGATATCCTTTCAAAATGTTTCTTGAGGAATCCCTCATGCAACAGAGGAACAAGATGATGAATAATTTCGCACAAATCGTTCTGCGGCTACCAAGAGGAGACACATCTTCCTTGAGCAGAGGCGCCACCCCCTTAAAGGTACAAATGAACTTTGATATTCCTATATTTGAAGGTTAGATAGATTCAGATGTTGTGGAAAAGTGGTTGAATCTACTAGAAGGGTATTTTTTTGTCCATATCTTTTCGAATAGAGAAATGATTACTTTTGCACTCCTCAAAGTCATTCCCCATGTCAAACATTGGTGGGAAACTTGCCGTGAGAAAAATGAAATAGAGGAACCCTAATTATTTATGGTCATGACCACCTAGGAATCCTTTAGGGATGATATTAAGGAAAAATACTACCCTTTCGAAAGTTATCACGACTTGTATACTAAATGGACCACACTACGGCAAGAAAGAGATGAAGCAGTGCCAAAGTTCACAATTATCTTCCATACCTTGTGCACCAAGTTGGGCATCAAATATTCAGAGTGAAATATAGTGATCATGTATTGTGGTTCTCTGCATAGATACATCCAAACAAAAAAAGAATTTCTATACATCTCGTCCTTGGGCGCAGCCTACCAATATGCCGTAAAAATCGAGAAGAAGATAAAAAAAAAGACGCGACAATTTAGGCCTGCGAACCCCTCACGGAAAAAGCTAGGAAAGGGTGGCCCCAACCCACAAAAAAAAGGACAGAGAAAATATGGATAGTATCAGGACAACCAGTCCAAGCCGCAAGCAAAGAAGGACACTGGAAAGACAAATAAAGATACTAGGAACTGGTGTGACTTCCATAAGATCCCTTGGCATAACATTGTTGATTGTTGCTAAAAGAAGTCATTCGTGGCTGAAGTGAAAGGCTCTTAATCATATGTGGGTGTTGACTCTCAATAAGAACTAGAAAGGGGAATATGGATCATTGATGCAGAACCCACTTCCACCATTTCTACCACCAAGCTCTAGCCTAGTGAACCAAATGAGCCAGAAGAAGGAGAGCACCTCTTCCATTCACATATGTGGGTAAAAGGTACCTCGTTGCACTTCATCATTGATGGAGGTATCCACAAGAACCTCATCTCAGCAGATGTCATCAAATGGCTATCCCTGCTGACAATGCCACACCCACAACCCTACACCATTGGATGGCTCTGCCAAGGAAGCGATATCCTCGTCAGCCAATAGTGTCGATTGTTGTATGACATCAATCCCTTAAAATACAAGGTATTGTGTGATGTTTATCCTCTTGAAGTTTGTAATATTCTTTTAGGCCAACGTTATTTATGGAAATGTCATGTTTTATATGATTCTAAGCCTCATAATGTTATTATTACTTTGAAGAGGAAATTGTACAGGATACCCAAGGTAGTTCCTCCTAGTTCTATTTCCTTGATATCTACCAAGCAATGCAGGAAGGTCATCTCTCAGACCAGGAAATTTGTCTTCTTCATGATTCGCTCTTAGAGTGAGTGAAAGATCGCAGCCACATGTAGGGCGTCCACGGTCGATCTATCCACACAATACAAGAAAGTGGATAATGTCATCAAAGAATACTCAAATACCTTCTCCTCTCCTACCGAGGTACCTCTGCACTTTTAGGTCAAGAATCCCATTGATCTTACCCCAGATGCACCACTACCCAATGGGCTAGTCAATCACCGCTCTCTGTTATAAAATGAGGATATCAAGAGGTAGATCCAATAACTTCTCCAAAAGTGTCACATCCATCTCATCTCATCGCCTTGTGGGAGCCCAATCGTGTTGGTGCAGAATAAATATGGGACGTGGTGACTTTGCAATGATTATCGGACCCTGAATAAAATTATAGTCTAAAACCAATACCTGATTCCTTGAATCGATGACCTCCTTGATCATCTAGAGAGGGCCAAATACTTCAGTAATATTGATATTAAGTCTGGCTACCACCAGGGCCCAATAGAATAGATAGATGTATGGAAGACTACCTTCAAATCAAAATAAGCTCTTTTTGAATGGTTGGTCATGCCCTTTGGTTTGACAAATGGTCCAAAAAAATTTACGAGGATGATGGATGATATCCTATGAACTTTCACCAATACGTTTGTAGTGGTGTATCTGGATGAAATCCTCATCTACATAAAGACTTGGGTGAAACACTTGCATCATATTCAGGTTCTCCACACCCTGCAAAAACAAAAACTATATGAAAACTTGGAAAAATGCTCCTTCGGCATGAACAAGGTCCATTACTTAGGATACATCGTTGATAAAGATGGTGTGCATGTTATATGTGTTGTTCCGGGATAGCCAGTAAATCCCTTGTCTGAATAGTTCGAACCTACGTTTACCCCTGCTTGGATTGTTTGTCACGCATCCCCGATAACCAGAGTGTGAGTCTATCCTGTGTTGGCAGATTGGGAAATAAGAAATGACCTGCCATTGTTGAACCTGTTGGAAAGCCCGTGTCTATTTTCCCGTGGGTTGTTGTGACCACGTAGTGATGGACTGCGTGGGGTCTTGTTGGCCAGTGGTTCAATGCTCTCTCCAGGTGAGAGAGGTGATTGAGGTTGGTAGAACAGGTTGTTGTCCTGTGAGCAATTCTCTCCAGGTGAGAGAGTGTGCGGAGGAAGGAGAGGACTCCTAGAAGGAACCCTGTAGCTGCCACAGAGCCCAGAGACTTCTGGTCCGGCATGTTCCTGTAACCCAAGGCAAAGGAGATTAACATCCGAAGGACTGTCTAGGTGATAGAGAAGGTGTATTCTCTTGGGGTGGAACAGGCATGTGGGGAATGAGGGGCTGTGGGCAGTGAGCGTGGGAGGTTCCTGGGAAAGAATTTCTTCCTTGTGGTTGTGTTTCTTTTTTCCTGTAACCTCAGCTAGCCCAATATTCCTTATCTTGGGGTGGAGCTTAGTCCCAGCTCGGGGGTGACCCACTGCTGAGATGATGAGCACTGTGGTCTAAGGATGGGAGGTTCATGGAAGGCCTACACTTGGTTGGTGGAATCTACCATTGATAAAGATAAGTATCTGATTATGTTTTAATCATGTTTTGCATGACTCTACTGCTTATGATATCATGATTTCCGTTGTGTATATGAATTAGTATGAAATGCTATGGACTGTTAATTATGGTAGTAACTCATATGAATACTCTGTGTAGAATGTGTTTGCTTGTTTAAATGCATGATATTTATAATACCTGTATGATTTATGTGCAAGGTGGTGTTATAAGTCTTCTTTTAAGAGCGATTAAACAAAGTAGCAGAAAAGGTGTGCTATAGTTTGGTATCAGAGCGAGGTTTCAACACTTAGCCTAGATGGGCTAGTGGAGTGGTCTTTGGACCGAGAATGTGAAGGGAAATTGGGTCTAGAAGGCCAATTTCGGACCCTAGTTTTCTCCAAAATGTCAAGGAGTTACTTGACAAGTTTTAAGCTCAGGAGGTATAGCGGCGTTATGAAACCACAACCAGTGGGGTATAAGTCCACATGAAGAGAGGTCTCTAGACCAGAAGTGTAAGAGATTTAGGATCTGTTCGGGAGGGAAGGTGAACCCTCGTGACCGTTAGATCTGGAAAGTGTGCACGGGGTTTAAATCCCTTTGGAATTGGACAGGAGTGTGGAAATTATGATACACGAAATCCCGAGTTAGTTAGGAACCATCTGAGCCGTCAGATCTCGGCTGGAAAACCCAACAGTTGTTGGATCTATCAGGACTTATCCGAGGGTTAAAATCCCAGTGAATAGCGGTGAAAGCCCTGAAATATATCTAGACCATCTGAACAACGGAGGCCATGTGTCGTGAGATTACCCATTTCGGGAAATCGGGAATCACGGAATCGGGAATCCTGATGATTTTCGTGATTTTCATGGTGAAAACCCTGGCATAGATCTGAACCGTCCAATGTATGGAGGTTACATGTCGAGAGATTAACTGCATCAAGAAACTAGGGATGGAGATTTTGGGAGTCCCGTGATTGAGAGATTAATTCACCTTGATCAACGGTGCTCAGGTGAATTTCAGACACCCTTGTCATTCTGCCTTTAATGGGGGGGGGGGATCTGGAATAATGTAGCGTATGAAATAGGGCCCCCTATGACACCTATACTCCACTTAAAGGGGTGCGATGTGATTGATAGTGTAGATCTAAGAAATATCTTACCATTGTATTTTTTCTAGGAATGGACGTGGACACATGGAGATGTACCACGTGCCAGTGGGTCGAGGAGACAGGTGAGAGTGGTGGGACCCGATGACGTTGTTAAAAGTGACGTGGACCCTCATGAATGTACCACATGCCACAGTGGTGAAGGGCAATAGCTGTGCTGTGTGCCTGGAGAATAAAGTAATTCACAATTTTGGGGACTCACGAGATAAGGGCATGGGAGCTCGACATTGAAACTTACGAAGTCACGAAGTAGCGAGAACGGGAGGAGAAAAGTCAACATCGCTTCTCGGGGTTTTTTGAAAGGGAGGCACCAAGTTTGGATGCCACAACTCATGAAGGTGCGAATAGAGAAGGGTGTTAGCACTTAGCCCTAGACTACGGTCATGCGTAGCAGATGCTAGCAAGGAGGGAGCCATACCTGTGTCGCATCTCGGGTATCGACGGTTAGAGGAAATGAGTCAAGGGTCTTTGACTCATGAACTCGCGAGATCACAAGTTGCAAAAGGGTGACTCTGGTTATGAATATCTAACTGTGGGATCTTTGTGGACCGAAACCCGAAGTCCCAAAATCCTGAAGTGCCAAAAATGAAAGTTTTGAAAACACGAAATTTGCAGAACCAAACAAGAGCTCAGAAAGCTTAATTGAATCAAAATGTCTTTCGTTCTTGTTCGTATTGGCTTATATATGTTACAGATTGTTCCAAAGGAGTAATGGCTTGACAAACTTCGAATTTAATTGCACAGTGCATGTGCAGAGTTCAACGAAGCTTAGGATTCCAGTTAACCAATGCCGAGTATGGAATGGGAAAAGGTGATGATTACCTCCAAAATAGGAGACGAACAGGAAGGAAAGGATGTCAATATGGGAGTGGAAGGATTGAAATCCAATGGGCATATAAAAGATATGGATAAGGAAGAACATATGATGCAACTCATCGAAAGATTGCAGAAAGATGCCTAGGCTCGCCTAGCTGATAGCCGAAAGCTCATGAAAATTCAGGATCGGCAGGGTGAATTCAATTTAAAAATGTTGAAGAGCCTGGAAAGAATAGAAAAGAAATTGGAAAAGGGGAGTGACACAAGAAGATCAATAAGTTTTAGAACCCCTGAGGGGAGAACGATATCGAGGAGTGGTAACAGACATTACCGTCTCTCCCCGAAGCATTCTGGCAAGGCGACACACAGTAGTTCAAGCCCGTCCCCTACCAGAAAACACCGAAAGTCTGGAAAAGATGAATTGAAAGGGGAGATGAACAATATTAAGCCTCCAACATTCGATGGAGAACATAAGAAGGAAGAATATGCTGAGACCTGGTTGCTTGGCATGAAGAAATACTTCCAACTGCAGAATTATTCTGCCCATGTAGAAGGAAGAATCGCAATGTACCAACTGAAAGGAAAAGCATCCATGTGGTGGGATTAGTTTGTGTAGGTGAAACACATCTGAGAGAAAGAGGTCACTTAGAAGGAACTTAAGAGGTATTTTGAGAAGAAATACTTGACTAAAAAATACTATGACGGAAATATGAAGGAGTTCTTCGAACTCAAGTTGGGCAGTATGACCATTGATGAGTATGAACAAAATTTTTTGGAACTACTGAAGTATGTTCCATTCATCAAAGATGAGGCTGTCAAAATTCATAGGTATCTGAGTGGACTACCACCTTCCATTGGTACAAGATTTAGTATGATGATCCTAAGACCATGGAAGAAACCATAAGAAGGGTGAAATGTCTATATGAACAACAAAGAGAAAACCCTACCTTTCGGAAGGTTTGGAATGATCAGAGGAATATTAAGAAGGAACAGAGGTAGAAGGGAAACAAGCCTTCCTTTTTTAGAAACAGTTCTTGGGGACAGTCATCTTTTAGAGAGCCCAGGAAAGTGGAAGGGAGTGAGCAGGTGTCAAGACCACCACCTATGGAGTGTTGGGGTTGTAAAGGGAATCATAGGTACAGAGACTGCCCCCACAGAAAAGATAAAGCGAGAACTTTCCATACTATTCAGCAAGCTGAAATAGTGGAGGATATGGGCAGTAAAATGCCAAGGATCTACACAACCCTGGAAAAAAAACAAGCATAATTTCAATCGCACATGATTGAAGTGGAAGGTATGATCAACAACCGACCACTTGTTATTTTAATTGATTCATGGGCTAGCCATAGTTATGTATATCCTAGTGTGGTGGAAAGTTTGCATCTAACAAGAAGAAAACATGAAAAGTCTTGGTTAGTTCAGTTGGCCACAGGGACCAAGAGGAAGGTCACTAAATTGGTTAAGTCTTGTTCAGTGGACATGAAAGGAATGAGCACTAAGGCTGAATTGAACATTCTGCATTTAGGCTCATACGATTTCTTAATTGGGATGGACTGGTTGGACCAGAACCATGCCCTTTTGGATTGCCATAACAAGAGGTTAACATGCCTGAACGAAGAGGGAAATCAGGTAACAGTACAAGGAGTTCCTAGAGCCTTGGCTGTGAGGGAAATCTCAGCCATGCAACTGAAGAAATGTTACCAGAAAGGTTGTCAATTATTTGCAGGTCAGGTGGAAGAAGCATCCTGAGATGTAGTATCGAATCTAGAATACCACGAAGTACTCAAAGAATTCAAGGACATATTTCAGGATGTACTTGGACTACCTCCGAAGAGAGACATTGATTTTTCTATAAATTTGATGCCTGGAGCAGCTCCAGTTTCGAAGGCTCCTTATAGAATGAGTACGCCAAAGTTGAAAGAGTTGCAATTGCATATCAAAGAGATACTAAAGAAAGGTTACATTCACCCCAGTGTGTCACAGTGGGGAGCCCCGGTCCTATTCGTGAAGAAGAAAGATGGGACGTTGAGGCTGTGCATTGATTTTCAACAGTTGAATAAGGTCACTATCAAGAACAAGTATCCTCTGCCAAGGATTGCTGATCTTTTTGATTAGTTGAAGGACGCAAAAATATTTTCAAAAATAGATCTCATATCTGGATATCACCAAGTGAGAATAAAGGATGAGGACATTAGCAAGACCGCCTTTAGAACAAGGTATGGTCATTATGAATTCATAGTGGTGTCATTTGGACTGACAAATGCACCTATTGTTTTCATGTGTTTAATGAATGGAGTGTTCAGAAATTATTTGGACAAGTTTGTCATAGTCTTCTTGGACAATATCTTGGTGTATTCCAAGACAGAGGAAGAACACGAGAAACACCTAAGAATGGTGTTGTAGGTTTTGAGAGAACACCAGCTGTACGCAAAACTGAGAAAGTGCTCTTTTTACCAAAGGCATATCCATTACTTGGGACACATTATATCTGAAGAAGGGATCGTTGTGGATCCTGAAAAGTTACAGGCCATTCGAGAATGGCCAACGCCAAGGAATGTGGTAGAAGTTAGATCTTTTATGGGTTTGGCAGGATATTATAGGAGGTTCATAGTTGGATTCTCAAAGATAGCTCATTCTATCACTTCCTTGCAAAGGAAGGAGAAAAATTTCCAGTGGACTGAAGAATGTGAGAGTAGCTTCCACCGATTGAAGCAGCTGCTAACTATTGCTCCAATCATGAAGATTGTAGATCCAAACAAGGATTACGTAGTTTGCACAGATGCATGTAAGGAGGGGTTGGGAGGAGTTCTCAGCCAAGAGGGATTTGTAGTTTGTTATGAATCCCAAAAGTTGAAGGAACATGAGAAGAATTATGCCACTCATGATTTAGAGCTGGCAGAAATTGTCCACGCCTTGAGGAAATGGAGACATTACCTCATGGGCAATAGATTTGAGTTGAGAACAGACCATAACGGTCTAAATTATTTATTTGATCAACCGACCTTAAATTCCAGGAAAATTAGATGGCTAGAGTTTTTGTGTGAATATGACTTTGATATCAAGCATATCAAAGGGAAAGAAAATAAGGTGGTTGATGCACTCAGCAGAAAATCACACAAATTACATGCTACAACCATTAGCATGTACAGAACTGAGATTAAAGACAGAATTTTGGAAGCTTCCAATGCTGATTTGCAGTACAGAGGTCTAGTAGCAAAGCTACAACAGCGTGAGAGACCACAAACCAAGGAAAGTTACACCTTGGGAACTTATGGCTTACTTCTGTATAAAAACAGAGTATATGTACCCAATGTTCGAGAATTGAAGTTGGAAATTCTAAAGGAGATGCATAACGTGACTTATGTTGGACATCCTGGATATCAGAAGACTGTGGCAGCAGTCAAAATCCATTACTTTTGGCCATGTTTGAAGAAAGAAATAACTGAATACATCGCCAGATGTATGGAGTGCCAAAAGGTTAAGGCTGAGCATAGGCACCCAGTAGGGTTGTTGCAGCCTTTACCTATTCCTGAGTGGAAATGGGACCTGGTAACAATGGATTTTATCACCGGACTACCTAGGACAACCAAGCAGCATGATTCAATCATGGTGGTGGTGGACAAGCTTACAAAAGCTGCCCATTTTATTCCACTGAAAACCACCCACAAAGTAGCAAATGTTGTTGATATCTTCTTAAAAGAAGTTGCACGCTTGCATGAAATTCCTAAGACAATTCTGTCTGATAGAGACCTGAAATTCACTTCAAATTTCTGGAAATGACTTTTCAAAGGATTCGGAATGAATTTGAACTTTAGTACAGTGTATCATCCCGAGTCTAATGGATAGACAGACAGAGTGAACAGAGTAATAGAAGACATGCTGAGAATGTATGTGATGGATAAACCATCAAGGTGGGAAGACTACCTGCATTTGGTAGAATTCGCCTACAATAATGGGTATCCTGCATCATTGAAGATGAGCCCATTCGAAGCGCTTTATGGAAGAAATTGAAACACTCCAGTGAGCTGGGATAATCCAGTTGACAGAGTAGTAGTTGGGCCTGAGCTGCTCAAAGAGATGGAAGACCAAATGATAAGAATTAAACATAATCTAAAAGTTACCCAGGACAGGCAGAAAAGTTACGCTGATAGTAACTGAACCCATAGAGAATTCAAAGTGGGTGACCATCTTTTCCTGAAAGTGAAAACTAACAGGAGTTCCCTGAAGTTGGGAAGTTGCGCCAAGTTGGCAGCAAGATTTTGTGGGCCATTTGAAATCCTGTAAAGGATTGGGTTAGTTGCATACATTCTTGCATTACCTGCATCTATGACTATACATAATGTGTTTCATGTTTCACTGCTTAAGAAATATGTACCTGATGCTAATCATGCTATCGATTGGAATGTGATTCAAGTGGAACCAGAAGGTGTCCTGCAAGTGCATCTTGTGCGCATATTGGACAGGAAAAGCAAATAGCTCCAGAATCAAGCTATAGAGCGTGTAAAGGTCCAGTGGACCTGGTACGGTCCTGAGGACACGACATGGGAGCATGCAGATGTTATGCAGGCAGAGTACCCCCATATTTTTGAAAATTTTTGAAAAGATTGCAGATGTTGTGTAAAGTTGCACTGAGGACAGTGCAAAAATAAGAGGAGGGGGATTGTAGTGTCCCCAAGGCCGAGTCCCATTGTAAACCATGTTTTGAAAGGAATTGTAATTATGTTTTATAGGTTGGTGAGCCAAGTTCTTATAAGTTGGAGACTTATGTTTTTGTTAGGCTAGGGAGCCTAAGTGTTGAAGTCCAAGAGCCTGCTATTGTACTTGTATGTGTGCAGAACATTTAATAAAATATAAACACCACCAAGTGCAGACCAACCATGATGAATGAGTGAAGGGGGACTGAGCATCCACAGAGTGGGCAAGGAATTAGGGGCTGGAAGGTGGGAAAGGGGCTATGTGTTGAGCCTGGGGGCTAAGCCTAGGGGGCTTAAGCCTGGGAATAATATTTTAATATTATTCCAAAATGACATGTGCATTTTGTGTTTTATCCTAATTTTTGGCAAGGGTGATGCGTGCTGGTGGAACGCATGTAGTTCCATGGGTGACAAGTGTCAACCATGACGTATGTGAATAAATAGACAAGGTGAGCCATGAGAAAGGTTCGTCCTCCTCCATTCGACCCTAGGATTGCCAGAAGGTGAACTGGTTTGACTCCTATAGAAAAAACCCTCGTGCATCCTTTGAACCGAAAAGGCATGTATCTGTGTTGTTCCGGGATAGTCGGTAAATCCCTTGTTTGAATAGTTCGAACTTTTGTTTACCCCTGCGTGGATTGTTTGTCACACATCCCAGACAACTAGATCATGAGTCTATCCTATGTTGGCGGATTGGGAAATAAGAAATGACCTGCCATTTTTTAACCTGTTGGAAAGCCCGTGTCTGTTTTCCCATGGGTTGTTGTGACCACGCAGTACTGGACTACGTGGGGTCTTGTTGGCCAATGGTACAACACTCTCTCTAGGTGAGAGAGGTGATTGAGGTTGGTAGAACAGGTTGTTGGCCTGTGAGCGATTCTCTCCAGGTGAGAGAGTGCACGGAGGAAGGAGAGGACTCCTGGAAGGAACCCTGTAGCTCCCACAGAGCCCAGAGACTTTTGTTCTGGCCTATTCCTGTAATCCAAGGCAAGGGATATTAGCATCCGAAGGACTGTCCAAGTGATAGAGAAGGTGTATTCTCCTGGGGTGGAACAGGCATGTGGGGAATGAGGGACTGTGGGCAATGAGCGTGGGAGGTTCCTGGGAGAGAATTTCTTCCTTGTGGTTGTGTGTTGTTTTCCCTGTAACCTTAGCTAGCCCAGTATTATTTGTCTTGGGGTGGAGCTTAGTCCCAGCTCGGGGGTGACCCACTGCTAAGCTGATGAGTAGTGTGGTCTAAGGCTGGGAGGTTCGTGAAAGGCCTGCACTTGGTTGGTGGAATCTACCATTGATAAAGATAAGTATCTGGTTATGTTTTAATCATGTTTTGCATGACTCTATTGCTTATGATATCATGATTTCCGTTGTGTATATGAATTAGTATGAAATGATATGGACTGTTAATTATGGCAGTAACTCATATGAATACTCTGTGTAGAATGTGTTTACTTGTTTAAATGCATGAGATTTATAATAACTGTATGAGTTATGTGCAAGGTGGTGTTATAAGTCTTCTTTTAAGAGCAATTAAACAAAGTAGCAGAAAAGGTGTGCTGCAGATTCTCTCATATCGCATGGGCCCTCAGTTAAGTAACTAGGGGTGGCAGTAAGGAAACATTTATGTGTGGCATGTCCCAACAACAATCCTTCAATGACTTGAGGAAGTGTTTGTTCTCATCCACGATACTTTTATTACCAAACCTACAACACCCCTTTGAGATCGAGACATATGTTTCAGACTATGTTGTGGGCATCGTTCTCGCTCAACACGGCCACCCCTTCAAATATCATAGTGAGAAAATATCAGATGTTGTCTGTAAGTACCCTACTTAAGAAAATGAAATGTACTCCATTGTGAAAGCCTTTCTCCAATGGATACATTCCATTCTTGGGAAGGATATAGTCATCCACACTTATCACAAGCCACTACAATTCATGCAAACCCAAGTAAAATTGCAGAATGACCACCATCAGAAGTGGTCAACAGAATTACATTAGTTCCACCTCAACATCAAGTTTAAAATAGG
Organism: Picea engelmannii; assembly: GCA_009831015.1. NCBI lineage: Eukaryota > Viridiplantae > Streptophyta > Pinopsida > Pinales > Pinaceae > Picea > Picea engelmannii. The sequence continues at coordinate 154,767 of ML786575.1, read as the reverse complement.
AATTACCAACCGAGTTGTTGACTACCTCATCCGACTTCCAGTCACAGCACTCACCACGGTGCTAGACTCTTGCAACCATGAGATCTACGAATGGCCCCACATCTACAAGACAGACCCTGACTTCTCCACCACCTACCACATGTTGGGCACCAACTTAGTGGTTGCTAATTTCAATCTTCAGGACAGGTTGTTGTGTCGTCTCATCCATCTCTGTGTTCGATCAAGCGAGCGCGCGAAGATGATTTTGGAATCTCACTACAATTGGGTGGCAAGACACTTTGGTGTGGAAAATACAGTGGAAGTACTGCAGAAACATTTCTACTGGCTAAAACTTACACAGGATGTTAGAAAGTATATCAGGTCATGCACCACCTGCACTATTGCCAAACTGACCACTGAGGAACAGGGCATGTACACCCCTCTACCTACTCCTAAAAGGCCATGGGAATCCATATCAATGGAATACATTTCAGGCCTCTCATCCACCAAGATCGGAAATGACTATGATTTTGTGGTTGTCGATCTGTTTTTGAAGATGGAAATTTTAGTCGCTTGCAAGAAGAACATCATAGAAGAAGCCACTGCCAATATCTTATTTGAACGAGTATGGGTACATTTTGGGATCCCACAAACCATTATATCAGACCATGACATTTGGTTACTCAACTCATTCTGGTCGAGCCTTTGGTCACTATTGGATACCAAGCTCACCAAATCTACTACCTTCCATCCCCACACAGATGGACAAACTGAGGTCGCCAATCGAATGGTCGTACATATATTTCACATGTACAATTCAAAAAAAACCCTCACATGGGATGCGAGTCTTTCCTATGTTCGGCATAGCTACAACCGATCCCTACATAGCTCAACTGACCACAACCCCTTTCAGGTGGGGTTTGGATTCCAACCATTGGGCCCCATGGATGTTGCACTACCCCTGGTAACCACCTCGATTGACTCATCCCTTGCTCCACCAAAAGATGAAAAATCCAGCTGGTTCATTGAACGGATCCAGCTCATCTTCCAACAGGTTCAGGATATTCTACAGAAGTCTAAATCCAAGCACAATAATCTCAATGATCAACATTAGGTGGCACATAAGTTTCAGGTGGGTGACAAAGTTTGGTAGTATTTGCAGAATGAATGCCTTATAGAGCCCCATCAGAATATTTTCCCACACCTTTATGGGTTGTAAAAAATCACCAAGGTTGTGGGTAACAATGATTTTGATATCAACATTCCCCCTTTCCTTGTTCTACATCCAGTCTTCAACGTGGCTCTCCTTCGGCCATATTTACCACCATTATTGGACACCTCAGAGATAGCAAAGAAGTTGAAAACAACAGATCTCAACCCTAATTTCATGCAACAACAATCCAATGATAAGATTGTGGACACACATCTCAAGGGGATTTGACAACAAAGGATCCAACTTTATCGAGTCGTCAAAGCAGGGCAACTACTGCACCAAGGCAAGTGGCTCACCCAGAGCCAAATTCAACAAAATTTCCTCATCTGACGGGGGAACTCAATGCAATGGATACCATTTCTTCCTAAGGAGGTATTATTTATCTAGGTGGATATCGGTGGCCACCAACCTATTCCACTGGCTTGAAAAATAGTTTTACACCTTGGCAGTTGTTTGACAGTTTTTTGGGTTTCAAACATTCAGAGCTGGTTTGAGGCCCTAAACGATGATTTTTTGGGATTTTGTGCCCAATTTAATTCCATTGGCACTTTCTTGGGCTAGTCAAATATTGTTCTTCTTGTTTATACCTTTCTAATGGGCTATCGTGTGCCTAAAATGGAGATCTTATGCAAAAGTTATGACCCCGAGAAGTTGATGTACTAACTTACCCAAACAAGGCCCACATGACTTTTAGCGCTTCATCTCCTAGGGTAGGTTTTTGGATGTATATTTTTTTTGACATTTTTTTTTATTGTAAAATGCCTTCGTAGCCTCATTGTAACCATCTTCTTGCAAATGAGTGCATTCATCACATCTCTTCTCAGAGATAAGCCGCCACCATTCCAACAAGCTTGTTTTCTGCTGCATTTTACAATTTCAACTTATTTCCTTATTGAATAGAAAACCAGTTTTAATGTATCTCTCTTATTTTGTGTTAAGGATATTTTAATAATATGACTTCAATTCATTCTACTCATAAAATATAGATCATTGTTGTTCAAGAAAAATAAACTATGCATACTTAAGTGCTCAATAAGGGAAAATTTAATTAAGGAAAAACACAATGGAGGACTGTCATGACATTTTGGACAGGATAAAACATATGCTCATGTAAGTAATTTTTATTATTGGTCAGGTATGAAAAAGGATGTGAATATTTTTTTGGAAAAGTGCAGGATTTGTCAGCATGCAAAGGGGAAGACTTAGAAGATAGGATTGTATCAGCCACTACCCATCCCAAGCAAACCATGGGATTCCATCAACATGGATTTTGTTTTGGATTTACCCAAAAATTAAAAGGGAAACAATTCTATATATGTTGTGGGAGATATATTTTCTAAAATGGCTCATTTTATTACTTGTAAGAAGACTAGTGATGCAACTAACATTGCCAATTTATTGTTTTTAGAAATAGTAAGGTTCCATGGTCTACCTATTAACATTGTCTCTAACAGGGACACAAAGTTTGTGGGTAAATTCTCGAGGACCCTATGGAATAAGTTGGGCACCAATATTAGATTCATCTTGTCATATCATCCACATACTGATGGTTAGACTGAAGTAGTAAATAGAAGCTTGAGGAACATATTAAGGAGTCTTGTGTATAAAAATCCTTAATAGTGAGATTTCATACTTGCTCAAGAAATTGTTTCCTATATTGAGTCTCCCAATAGGATCACTAGGATTATTCCATTCTAGATTGTCTATGGAATGCATCCAAGAGGGGTGTATGAACTCAAGAATTTTGGAAAACAAGAGCTAAGGAGTGCAGATGGTGAAGACTTTGCAGTGAGTATACAAGAGATGCAAGAAAATGTTAAACAAGAATTGCAGGAGAGAAATGATAAGTATAAACAAAGAGAAGACTTGAAAAGGAGGCAAGTGCACTTTTAGGTTGGTGAGTTATATTTGAGAAAGGAAATATTTCCTGTAGGGACTTACAATAAGTTGAAATTGAAGAAGATTGGGCTTGCCAAATACTGAGAAAATTTTCTACAAATGCATATGAGATAGAGTTACCAAGTGATATTCAGTTTTCTCCCATATTCAATGTAGCAGACTTTTATCCCTTCAAGGAATTAGAGCATGTTCCAACATATGAAATTGTAAGTGATGAAAATTAGGCCATATAATGGTAAAAACAATTACCTAAAAGGATGCATAATGAGATTGAGAAAAATTTGGATAAAAGAGTGACAAGGAGAACAAGGGGTAAGGTGTATTTCTAGTATTTGGTCAAATGGAAATATCATCCAACTAAGGATGATACTTGGATGAAAGTAGCAGAAATATCCAAGTATAATGTGGATCTTGAATACTTGATGATTCATTATTTTCTTCCGTAGGAGTCTGATGCAGGAGCATCTTGTTAAAAAAATTCAAATTGACTCTAGGGGTCAAATTCATTTACTAAAGGGGGTTAGTCCCCTTAATTCTATTTAGTTTGTAATAATATATTATCATGCCTCTAGAAGGAATCAAACATATCCAATTAGTTAGACTAGGTATTAATTTGTTTCATGTAATTAAGGATTTGAATATTTGTAGGGATTTGGTTTGGATATGGTTATTACATCCATTTGAGATCTCTTTTTATTATGAAAGTGTTTTTTAATCAGGGTTGGATTGTCAGATAGAGGTAACAATGTGATTTTAAAACTGAGTATGTGAGGATATTTGTGGTTGTGGAAAAGAAATTGTCAAATCTTGTATTGTTATGTCTGGTTAATGAAAATTTTCCTCTGTGTGTGGATTGAACAGTATTTCATGAAATTATGTGTTGATTCTCTTCTATAGCATACTCTTTAATTTTATACATAAGGATCCTAGGAGCATAGAGAATACTTAGTTTTTTTTGTAGGTTTGAATTGAAGGGTCGAATCCAAGAACTATTCGCATAAAGAAACAAGGTTATAGGGTTTCTGCGAAGCCAAATCAAGGAAATCCATCAATCGTTGATCAAGTGGATGAATGAACGATTGTTAATAGTTGGATCGAAGAAGGTTGAACATCGATTGTAGGATATGTATATTTGAACGGTGGGGGATCATAACACATATTAACATGCACAAAAGTTAAATGGACTCTACCTATGAGAAATTGAAAACCCAATGGTTTTACTTTTCCACCTGTCGGCCTCGAGTCTGATTGCACTTTGGAAGGTGGTATAAAAACCCACGCTTAAGAAATGTGAAATTTTTTTTTGGGTTAATCCCATGAGAAAAGGCCTTGGTCACTTGGAAAAATCAATTAAAATGAGGGGATTAACATTGATTCTTTTTGCGTAAATACTTGAAGAGAATTTTACTTTTGTGATTAAGGTTTCAGGATAAAGGGCTTTTGGAAGCGTTCGGAGATTGCAAAATTGGGTATTTTGAGAAGAAAGAGAATCTTCTAAGACAATGGTGACTTATATTGGTCCATTAGGGCCATCATAATTCAAAGGTGATTGAATATTTTATAATTCCACTTTATAATTAGATAGACGAATATTTTATAATTGCACTTTTTCATTAGATAGACTATGCTTTATTAGCTTGTTCAAATATATTTACATTTCAACATTTTTAAATAATTTTTTGAAATATTTTAACATTTGCAACACCTTTATGCCTTATGTGATCATGATATTTTGAAACAAAAGGTATTTTTTTAGAGTTTTGTCAACCCAAGAAGTAAAGAAATTTCACACTCAATATTGTGTGGGACTCCAAAAGAAAGTGAATATTGTCATTTAAAGGTTGTTGAAACATCAAGCACTTATGGTTTATCACACTTCTCCTAGATTTAGTCGATTGGGAGGTTGACCTACAATTGGATACAATCAATTTGTCGATTGACTAGATCTCTACATTATTCAGTCGAGTATTTGGCATTCCTATTGACTAGACAATCATCCATCAATCATAGATAGTTGGGCAGTGGATTGACCAACCGGTTAATCAATTATGAGTTGGAAGGATGGATGGTCAGGTCTAGCATCCTTTTCAAGATGACTCAATATCACATATTTGACAGAGTCAACTCTAACAACTAATGGTTATATCTAGAAAATATCTTTCTAATTTCATGGAAGTTGGTTAGATATTAAGGCTATAAATAGAGGACCCCTTGGTTCATTATCATAAAGCGATCGAAGTGATATCATATGGACATATCAAGGTCCAATATTCACTGTGATGTCCTCATCATAATGTGCTTTGAATGAGTGTTGTAAGAATATTCTTAGACACCAACTCTATGTTCTAATTTTTTTATTCCCTCTTCAATTATATGAAAAATCATTTGTTTGTTTCGTTATAGGTTCCACCCATTTCCCAACATGGTATCATAGCCTATGGTTTGAAACCTCACCTATTATTAGCAAACATTGTTGAGTCAGATCTGTTATGTGATTAATTCTATGTCGATGGTTTGTCGATTGGAACTTATTGAAATAGAACTTTCTATCTAGATATCAAAGATGAATTTGAATATAGATCATATTGTTATGAGAATATTTAATTATGCAATATGGGAAACATACATGGAAATCCTAGTGAAGAGTAAAGGAATATGGTAGTATACCAAGATTGTGATTCTAGATCCAATAGACGATTAGGCAAAGTTTGATGTTGATGGAAAGAAGGATGAGGTTTTGGATGTCATCACGACCTATATCTTGCGAGAGATTCGGTTTCACCTCATTGAAATTGAATGCCCTCATTAACTCTAGAAGAAGATGAAGTAATTTTTCAATTGAGTCAATGAGATGCATGTCATGGAGTTGGAGAAAGAGTGGGTTTCTCTCTATCCTCATTATCCTAATAGAATAGATGACTATTTGGCATTTGTCAAAGAAATCTTATTGAAATTGTTTGAATGTGAAAATAATTATTAGTCACGTTGGAACATTATATTATTTCTCATATATATATTTATTCTTTTAGAGTGGAAAAAATTGGAGGAATCAACTTGCAGGGTCAATTTAGTGGCAAGTCCCAGTTTGGAAAATTGGGGTTCAGAACCTTCAAGAGCCATTTTGAGGAATTAAACATCGTTTTTTGGGTTTTGGTGTATGGAAATTGAGCACAACCACTTGGCCATATTCTATACTCTCACAAATTTCCAATGATGCATATTGTGTTTCAATCAAAGTTCGTATGGAAAAGTTATGTCTCCTGGAAGTTGACTTATGATGTTTACCACCATGGTATGAGAGGATGCCACATCAACCCCCATTACTCATGCATATGGGGCTAGCCACATGAGAAATTTCAAGAAGATTATAGAAGGTTCAAAACCCAACAACAATTGAGGGTTGAGGAAGCCAAATCCCTACCCCTAGATGACTATCGGGCTATCTTAAATATCGATTCCCTAGCAGGAAAAGATGTTAAATTCTATGTTATTGTATTTTGTTCCATAGCATAGGAGAACTATTGGGAGTGGGAAATTAGAGATCATAATAGAGGGGGTTAATATTATGTAGAAAAATAGGCCATAGGTATTAGGTAACTCCATAGAGAGTCTCTTCTCCTTTGTACTTTCATTATTTCCATACCATAGAAACGAGAGCAGAGCAACCTCACCTTCTAGTTGGATTTTCTCTCGTGAGGGTTTCCTAGAGAAAATATGTTTTGTTATCTTATGGATGGCGTGTGATTGTATTTTAATGTTCTCTATTTTCCACATTTTATCTATATCATGCATAAGCCGAAAATAAATAATTAAATATTCTAGAATCTAAATAAATTTAACCTTCATGGTGTAGATTTAAGTTTTATTTATCGAATATGTTGGGATGAATTGTTCCAATGGAATATCGATGGAAGTTTACAAATAATATTGGTATCACAACAAGGTTTCCTTTTTGGTATTTTTGGGAAGTTGTAGGATCCAAGAATTGACCTAAAGAGAAGTCCCATAAACCATAGCAATGGTGGATGTGTCTATTCATAACAATTGTCGAGATATAGCAAAAGAGATATTTGAGAAGTTGGAAGTGAAATTCATTGACATCAATATTTAATTGAACCTCCTCATGGCATCTCTAGCAAGAAATATTAGACTGTTCGAAGATGATGGGGGCTCTAAATCAAATATCATATTGGATGGAAATCAGGATATCGGGAAGGGAGTCTAGGAAAAATTTTGAGAAAGAGAAGTTGAATTCAAGTTCCATGAACCATTCATAGTCCCTATTCAATATGGAAGTGAAAGTGGACATAAATCCATACCAAGGTGAGATGGATAAATTAAAATTGAATCATTGGTGGCAACAACTAAAAGTTTATTTTATTGTTCACCATATAGTTGAAGAGTAGAAGATTTCACTTTCTAGATTGAAGGTAAAAGGATATGCTTTAACCTGGTGGTAAATCCATACGAAAACACTTAGGTTAGAGGGTTACCTTCTAGTAACCAGGTGGGAGGACTTCAAAAATATCATCAAGTCCCAATTGTACCCTATCAATTATGTAGAGGACCAATGGATCTGTTCGCACTTCTTCAGGTAGAGGTAGGGGAAGAGTGTACAAGAGTACATGACGCAGGAGCATCTACATCAACATTAAAAGGAGGACAAGTTGGAGTAAATAACATCATCCAACACATGCATGAAGCTGATTTGGACTACACAAAGGAGAGTGCACCTTTTTGAATTTGAATTTAATGAAAAGAAATGTAATTAATGTATGGAGGCTAAGGCCATCCCCAAAAGATCCTTTCAGATTTTAATCTCTTTAATGTATAGATGTATTGTATAGATATCGATCTTGGATATGATCTATTTTTTAAATTCTCATTAATGTGATAGGAGAGTAGTAGGTAGGAATGTGGGAAGGCTCGAGAACCCCCTTCATGTATATAATTTATTTTCTTGTTCATTAGGGGGGTCGTTGGTAAATTCCACTGAAGTCGTTGTTGATGTTAAGATCCAAAGAGCATTGTATGAACTACTGAAGAAAAGTGGAGGACTGCCTATATCTATGTATGTTATCATTTGAATGAATAGAATAGAGGATCTTGAATCCCAATGTTTGGTGTTTCTATGTTTCTCTGAATGAATGGTATGTTTCCTGTTCATTTAAATTCTTTGTTTCTACTTGTTCTTGTGTTTTCGAATGTATTTTATGATTAAATACATGATTAAATTCTCTATATGTTATGTTTTCTGTTCATTTAATGTTCTTTGTTTCAATTCTTTCTCTTGTGAGAGCTCATGCAAGGAGTGCATATTGTCTGAAAGGAGTTCGTTGACAGAGTTAATTTTAACTCAGAGAATCTTAGGAGAGATAACGTTGAATATTTTATAGTAATAGTGTAGAGAAAGCAGAGAGCGACACAAGGAGTGTGTAGGCCAATTTGTTATCGAACTCTTTGTGAAGGGGAGAATAGTCAAGTGGAAGATTTCCAAGGTCGCAAGGAGTGTAGCCAAGGCTTTTAAAACCTTCAAAGAAAAATTTGTTAAGCCCTAATATTGGATCATTACCCCTTAATTGGGGCATATTATATTAGTAATGTTATTTTTTTTATGTCGGATTTAGGCCATTAGTTGTAATTATACCTCCTAGTCTCCTATATATACCAAGGATACATTTTCATTTTGAATCATCTTGTACTTGAACATTTAAGTGGGGTAAAAGGAGATTGCCCCCTCAAAGAGGCTTATTATCTAAAATTATCTCTTTTTGAAGGAGTTGAGTACTTTTTCTGAGGTTTTTCTATGTTATATTGATATTTGTTTGTTAACATATGGTATCAGAGCTCAAGGTCTTGGGGATTCACTACTACATCTGAGACACCTTGGAATTTTCGCTATAATTTGTTTTCTACAATGTTTCAGAAGGAACGTCTTGGAGTATATTTAGTATATAGATCAAGGTACATTGGGTTTAAAATTCATCTCCTGAATCCTTATACTATTGGAGATACATAATGTACAATATAGGCTTATGGAATCATCCTAAACTGAGTCATTGTAAAATGTTCTCTATAAAAAAAATTCTGTAACGTTTCTAACCCAGAAATCTGGAGGATATTTACAGAAATTAGTAAGGTATCTTCAGTAAAAATTTCATCTTCTGAGTCATCTTAAATTTGTATATACACCCTATGTAAGATAGGGTATCTGACTAGTCCTATTGACTAATCTCAAGAAGGTGTTTGAGGTAAAACAATCATAACGTCTTCTTAGAGTATCCAAATTGAGTGGAACTAGTTTCATTGGATTTTGGATAGTCTGTAGTATTTATGGTGCAAGTTTCATAATTTTATATCAATTATTTTATGTGGGGAACTCTATACAAGTGAGATCTCCTGGAAAGGCCAAAAATCGGCAAGTTGTGGGGAAGTTACTGTAAATTCCACTTGGCACATCCAATTTTGATCAAACCTATGGCATTGCAGAGAAGAAATATCAGAGAACTACATAAAAGAAAGTTTCATACCTAGAAGGGCCGAAACTTGGGAGATACAAGAGAAGAAATATTGTCTAAGCAGAACCACCTAAAAATCAAGGTTCAAAAGTGATACTTGGCCAACATGCCACCCAAAAAGGGAACTTCTACACCAAATAGGCCTCCAGACAATCTTACTTGGACTCTTGATGAAGGTGAAGAAATGCGTAGGGACATAAATGATTTACAAAAGAAGATAGTAACAAAAAATGAACTACAAGAGATCATGGAGGTTTTAAAAGGGGAGATCATGGAAGTATTGAACAATTTCATAATAGAGAAGACACCTAAAAGTGAAAATGCATCCCATGAAATTCATGATGAGGACACAAGGAAGGTGAATCAAGAATGGAGAAACTCCAACTTTGGTTTGAATACCAACCACGTTCCTAAGATTGATATGAGGAAGTTTGATGGCAAGGACACAATCACATGGATACTTCAAATGGAGGAATTCTTTGATCTCAATAATGTACCACATACACAAAAGGTACAAATTTCTTCTTTATATTTAGAACCTAATCAATTTGTATGGTATCGATGGCTTTGTTCTCACAAATCACTTGTCACTTGGAAAATTTTCATGGAAGAAATGATAGAACACTATGAGGATACAAGGAGCAATACCTTCTTTAGCCAATTGATAAATCTCAAGCAAAAGGGTTCAGTTACCGAGCACATTGAGAACTTCCAAAGATTGAATATAAA
>ML786575.1:124203-142967 GCA_009831015.1 Picea engelmannii | reverse complement strand
AGGAGCAACAACTATATGCCAAACCATCCAAATGTTTCTTTGGAGTAAAGGAGGTAGAGTATTTGGGTCATATTGTATCTCATGAAGGTGTCAAGGTATACCCTAACAAGATTAAGGCCATGATGGACTGGCCGATTCCCAAACCATTAAAGAATCTTAGAGGATTTTTGGGTTTGACAGGTTACTACCGCAATTTTGTTCAGAACTATGAAAGAATAGCAACACCTTTAACGGAACTAACAAAGAAGGATGCATTTTCATGGAATCCAGAGGCAACTAAAGCTTTTGAATAACTTAAAGAGGTGATGTGTAAAACTCATGTCTTGACCACCCTAGACTTCATAAAAAGATTTATTGTGGAATGTAATGCCTCGGGAAATGGAATTGGTGTTGTCCTAATGCAAGAAGGAAGGCCCCTGGCTTTTGAAAGTCGACCACTCAAGGGAAAGGACTTACACAAACCCATTTATGAGAAGGAAATGATGGCAATACTACATGCATTGAAGAAATGGAGTCCTTACCTAATAGTTAGGCACTTCAAGGTCAAAACAGATCATGATAGTCTTAAATACTTCTTGTAACAAAGACTATCTTCAGAAGAACAACAAAAATGGGTAACCAAGATCTTGGGTTATGATTTTGAAATCGTCTATAAAAAGGGGAAGCAAAATGTTGTGGAAGATGCACTCTCAAGAAAGGATGAAGATGTTGAGGCCTTTCTCTATGTTATCTTGATCATCCATCCCAATTGGATAATAGAAACAAGGGATGAATTGAAGAATGACAAAAAAGTGTGGAATCTCATTCAAAGGTTGCAGAAGGATTCGAGTCCATCAGATACATTTACATGGAAAAATGATTCACTATGGTACAAAGATCGCTTATATTTACGTAAGAACTCCCAACTCAAACAAAAGGCACTATTGGAATTTGACACAGGTGTGCTCACAAGCACGTCTGCTCATATGATCTTCTCTTCTCTACTGGCCTGAAGAAAACTAAGGCTCTTTTATTTCCCTATTGGGAAATCTGTACCCACAGCAACCTCTCCATGGGATCTCCTCTTTACAATCGGGAGATCAGACTAATTCTCGCGATCTCACTAGTTCGTGTGTTGAAGCTTTCGACTCTTCCTTCCCAATCTTGTGATACCCAAACCGGTGATACAGTTATGGCTCCTTTCCTTGTCAGTGCCCTCCCCACATGTAACCATAAGCTAGGGCTTAAATGTCAGGGCCTCTCGCAACTCGCAACTTCGTGAGTTTGTGAGTTGAACTCTCGTGCCATCCTATTATGATCTCCTGAGACGCGATAGGTCAACGTTGGGTTGACTCCTCCCTTGATGCTTTTTGTTATTCGCAACCTCGCAGGTTGAAGCATCGATCCTTCACACTTTTATCCCTCGAATCCCCGAGATGAGAGAATTCAACGGAGTGTTGAATCTTTTCTCTCGGTAACGCATGTCCACCCATCAACCATGTGGGTCTCACCTTATGGCTCTGCCACGTGTCCACACGAGCCTCAGCTCTTGGCACTTCGTGACTTCTGATGTTGAAAGTGACCCCTCTCAACCTATGAAACCTTGAATGCATGATAGGTGATGGGGTTTTTGATCCAATGGTCCTCCTACGACCCAGGTCCAACAACTATCCTTCTTCCTCGCTCCTCATGTCTTCGCAACTTGGAGTACACAATGCTTGGTCTCTCACCTTGAAAACTTTCGAGTCTGCAAGATCTCTCGATCTCTGCCACCTGTTCTCCTCAGATGGATAGTTCCTGGTCTTCTCGCCACTTCGCCGCCTCTCGTGTCCTCGCACTTTGGGACCCTTGAGACCAAGTTCTCAGTTCTTCTACTCATGAAATCCTGACATACGATGTGCCACCTGTCTTCTTATCGACTCCTATGGCCCCACACTATTCTCGTAGTCATCAGGATATCGCGTATCGTGATTTCGCGACTCCCTTTGCAATATTACGGAGTTTCAATCCCCGAAACCCCGATATGCGAATCCATGAGCAGATCCAGCGGTCCTTTTATGACTCAGATCAATGGCCCTACCCCTCTTGAGTTTTTAACCTCTCGGGCATACTTACAGTATCTCCCTTGCACCTCCTTGAGATCTAACGACTCACGGGATATTGCGAATCCTCCTCAAAGGATACCAACCATTCGTCCATCTTTAATGAAATCTACAAAAGGGTTCAAGTGTTCCTCTGTGGAACACGTCTACCTGCACGAAAAATTGCAACGTATGTTTAAACACTTTCTGGCACAAGCTCCCTGTGCTTGTATTAGTGTTTACTCGAACGTTCTATACCTCCTGAGATTTTTCACAGCTTCAAGTTCTCAGAAAGAAACCTCTTGCTCGCACTCTGTGCGGCAACCTTCAAACACTTTCAAGTGCTTGAATACTTCGAATCTATGCACACTTGCAGCAACAGTCCTTCAACACTTACTCAGGTTCATAACCCTGAAATTCCTTTGGCCTAGACACTCCTTGCACGGCTCCTATGCATGTCTGCACTTGTGGGTGAATGAGAGAAAAAGCTAAACTACCTGAGCCTTTTTTGTCAACGCACTCCTTGCGGACAACTTCGACTGCACTCCTTGCAGGAACTCTTGCTCAGATAGAGAAACAATTGAAACTCATCCCTTCACCCTTTCAGACTTCAAACTCAAACATGAAATCGTATACACAGCATATAAAGAAAATGTATGACAGGAAGCAAACATTCATGAGCATAACATCAATACATAGAGGATAGACACAAAACCATGAATTTGAATCAACTCTTCTATTAATTCAAATATTTGTGCATGGGTGTTCTTACACAGCTCTCTGCATGCTCTTGCTCTTCTTCCTCTTCATAATTCTTCCAATCTAATGATATAATACACAATGAGGGTGTCTATTTCCCATTTCCCTCTTGCGTTCTAAAACTGTCTAATCTAGAATTAAATTCTATCTACCTGCATTAACTACTTTAAATGCCTTCTATCTACTAAGGATGAGAGTGAGTTACTCAAGGTCCTGTTACATTACACAAGTGTGCCTCATCCTAATGGCTTCATTTAATATTGCGCAACAACTTCAAGGAACTTTCAAAATTTGGGTTGGTGTTTTCCAGCTATCCAGTTGCTTCCGCGCTGGCTCGTTTGATGTGGGCAATGCTCCTACATCATACTCCTTTGCTTGAAAATTTTCATGGGCTCCTATCCATGAGCTCATGCATGGTATGTCCACGCTTCTGTATCTATGCTTTACTTTCCTAGCTAGCATCTTGTGAATGGATGGTTCTTCCACTTGACCAGATACTCAAAGTATTTTTTTCTTCTGGTCTTTTTACTGACTCTCTTGTCCAGTATGCACTCCATCTGTGTTTTATCCGCAACCGGCATCTGCTTCGTCCACTGGATCACTGGCTACTCATTTATAGTCTCTGTTTCTTCATCCTTATATGGGTACAAATCATAGATATTGAATATCAGAGAAATTCTGATCCCATCGGGTAATTCAATCTCGTAAGCATTTGCCCCACATTTCTTCAAGACCCTACATGGCCCGATTTTCTTCATCTTCAGCTTATTATATGTTCCTCTCGGGAACCTTTCCTTTCTCAAGTGTGCCAGAACTAAGTCACCAACCTCAAACTGAAGTTGTCTTCTATGTTGATCTGCTCTATGCTTGTACTCCTGGCTTGAATTCTGCAGTCGCTCCTTCACCTGGCTGTGAAGTTCTTTCATCGCCTCTGCAAATTCTTCTGCACTAGCGCTCATAGTTGCAGTCTGTTGTAAATCCCTCAGTTTAGAAATTCCTCTTGGTTGCATGCCATAGACAACTTGAAATCTACTCTGCCCTGTGCTCCTATTGACTGAGTTGTTATACACAAACTCTACCTATGGAAATATATTGTCCCAACTGTTGTGGTGCTCTGTCACCAAGCTTCTCAAAAAATATCCCAGACTAATGTTTACCACTTTTGTTTGTCCATCCGTATGAGGATGATAAGCTAAACTAAATGCCAAATTAGTTCCCAGCTTCTTCCATAAGGTTCTCCAAAAATTCCCTATGAATTTTTTGTCTTTGTCCGAAACTATACTCCTCGGCAACCCATGAAGTCGAATGGTCTCTTTGAAAAATAGGTTCACGATGTGAGTTGCATCGCTGGTCTTCTGACATGGAATGAAGTGTTCCATTTTGGAAAATCTATCCACCACCACAAATATTGAATCAACACCTCTTTATGTTCTTGGCAACCCCAATACGAAATCCATGCTAATCGCATCCCACAGCCTTTCAGGTATGGGAAATGGTTGATAAAACCCTACATTCTGCTTTCTTACCTTCAAATGCTGGCAAATTCTACATCTGTCCATGAATCTCTTGACATATGCTCACATCCCTGGCCAAAATTATGATTCGCTCAACTTTGCGAACATTTTGTCATGACCGAAATGTTCAGCCAATCCTCCACTATGTTTCTCTTTCAACAAGTTCTCCCTCATGGAGCATTTTGGAATACATAGTTGATTGCCCTTAAATAGAAATTTTTCCTGGATCATGTATTCGGCCCATTTTCTACTATCTCTGAGAACTGGATTCTCAGTTGCTTCATACGCCTCTCCAAAATCCTAATCATCTGCGTACATGTCCTTGAGATCATCAAAACCCAATGTTTTCACTCGGAACTCCTGCAACAGCAAACACTTCCTACTCAAAGCAACAGTAACTTTGTTAGTAGTACCAAAAATATGTTTTATCACAAATGTGAAATTCTGCATATACTCAACCCATTTAACATGTTTCTGATTCAACTTTTCCTGTTGAGTCACAAACTGCAGTGCATGATTGTCACTGTACAAAACAAAATCTTTCGGGATGAAGTAATGCCTCCATTTCTTCAATGCATGTATGATAGCATAGAATTCCTTATCATATGTGGAGTACTTCAATTTCGCCTCATTCAACTTCTCATTGAAGTACACTATCGGCATGTCTTCCTGACTCAAGACTGCCCCGATTGCAAATCCGCTTGCATCACATTTCACCTAAAATGTTCTCTAGAAATCCGGCAACACCAAAACTGGTTGTTCCGTAATCTTCCTCTTCAACAGGTTGAAACTATTTTTAGCCTCTTCAGTCCAGTGAAAATACTTATGCCACTTCTTCAATGTATCCATCATTGCTGTGCTAATTCCATTGAAATTCCTAATGAACTTTCGGTAGAAACTAGCCAATTCGTGAAAACTTCTCACCTCAAATATGTTCTTCGGTGATGGCCAATTCTTGATTACCTCCACCTTATCTGGATCCATCCTCAACTCATTCGCCGAAATAACAAGCCCCAAATAAATGAGTTATGTCTTCATGAATGAGGACTTCTTCATATTAATCAACAACTTATCCTGCTGCAATTTCTACATCACTGTAGCCAAATGCTTCAGATGCTCCGTTGTTGTTTTACTAAAAACCAGTATGTCATTCAAATACATGATGACAAATTTCCCAATGAACTCCCTCAGGACTTCGTTCATCAATCGCATAAAGGTACTTAGCACATTTGTTAAGACAAATGGCATAACAAGACATTCATACAACCCTTCATTGGTTTTGAATGTTGTCTTCCATTCATCACCCTCTCTCATGCGAATCTGGTGATATCCACTCTTCAAATCAATCTTTGAAAAATACTTTGCTCCACTCAAGCAATCCATCAGATCATCCATTCTCGACAATGGAAATTTGTACCTGATGTTTATCTTGTTAATCTCCCTTGAGTCAGTACACATCCTCCAGCCTCTGTCTTTCTTTGGACTGAGTACTATTGGAACAACACATGGACTCAAGCTTTCCCTGACCAAACCTTTGTCCAACAGCTCCTGGACTTGTCTTTTAACTTCTTCATTCTCCTGCTGCGTCAATCTGTACACGACTTTGTTTGGAAAACTGGCTCCTGGTATGAGGTCAATATGATGACTCACACTCCTGATCAGTGGTAACGAATGAGGTAATTCATCCATGACTATATCAGTGAACTCTCCCATCAGTTCCTGAATCTCGTCTGGAAAATCATCCACTCTTGTGCTGGTCAAAACAATCCTCGGTTGTTTGACCACAATGAACTGTGGATCCTCCTTCTTCTTAACCTCTGTAAGAAGTTCCTTCCCACTCATGAGAAGTATTGTGTTTCTTACTTCTGGCTTCACCTCCTTATCCTTTATCGGAAGCAACATGTGTGTCCTCCCATTCTTCTCCAGGGTGTATGTGTTCATCCGTCCATCATGAATCACATTTCTGTCATATTTCCATGGTCTACCTAGCAATAGAGGAAAAACATCCATAGGAATGACATCACATAAGATCTTATCATTATATCCTCCTATCTTGAATTCAACCAAGCATTGTTTAGTGACAGTTACCTGGTGTCCTTTCTGTAGCCACGAAACTCTGTATGGTCTTGGATGATCAGTCGTCTCCAGCTCCAGCTTCTCTACCATCTCTGTGGAAATGAGATTGTCCATGCTACCATTGTCCACAATGACCTTGCATACCCTATCCTTGGTCTTGCAAGAAGTCCTAAAAAGTCTGGTCCTTTGGATTGAACTTTCCACCTCCTTCTCGGGTGTCAAAAGGACTTTTCACATCATCAGCGATCTTCTGCCTTCAGGGTCTTCTACCTCAACATCCTACCTCTGTGCCTCGACGATGTGAGCTTCTCCAGTTTCTTTCTTTTTCTCTGGCCACTCGTAAGACTTGTGCCCATTATTTCCACATGTGAATCATGTGATTACTCCACCTCTTCCTCTTACTCTACCTCTAGTACAAGGAAAAGTGGTGTTGTCAGCATAATCTCCTCTCTGCTCATTATGTTGTCCTCTCTGTGAGGTTCCACCTTTCTTGATTTTACCCTGAGGTTTCTTCCATTCCTCTTTGGGCTTTTGGTTTCTTTCCAAGGCAACTGACTTGCCTCTGGGATAGCTCCTACCTCGGCCCATCTGACTCTAATTTCATCTCAGCTTCTCTTCTTCTTTCAAAGCCATATGATAAGAATCTTCCACCGTTCGGATGGTTACCATGCTCATCTCATCCTGGATATCATATCTCAGGCCATTCATATATCTGGAAACTTTTTCATAATCGTTCTCCCGATGACCTGCTCTGATGTTTAGTTTATAGAATTCTTCAGTGTATTCCTTCACTGTCATCAGCTTCTGTCTCAGGTTCTGCATTCTCCTAAATAGAGAAATTTGATAGTCCCTCAGGATGAATTTCACCTTCATCTTCGCGATCATCCTATCCCAGCTCTTAATTTTCTGCTTGCCTTTGCAGTGCGTCTGTCAGCTTGTAGTTCATTCCACCACAATGTTGCATGTCCCTTCAATCTAGTGACAACATGCATGACTTTCTTTTCCTCTTCGACATCTTCATAGTCGAAGTATGTATCTAGAGCTTTGATCCAATCTAGAAGCTCATCTGTATCCAAGTTTCCCTCGTAAACTGGAATGTCCATCTTTTCTCTTGCACCCATCCTTGCAATAGCTCTGATCAAACGCTCATTTGATGCATCTTCGGCTGCAAATTCCTCTTCTCCTTCAGCCTCAACTTCACTCTCGGAATCACTCAGATCCCTTGCACTGGTTGTGCGTTTTTGCACTGTCTCCATGTCTTCGAGTCTAGCTTGGAGGTCACGCATTTGTCTCTCTATGGATGGATCTTCCATCTGTCGACCTCTTCTTCACGAAATCTCCCTATCCTCTGGATCGGGTGACTGTCTATCTCTTCTCGGCGACATGGTGAATTTTCCTCTCCTCTGCTACAAAAAGCAAAGAATATTTCAAAGCTCTGATACCACTTTGACGCAGGCGCACTCGCAAGCACGTTCGCTCATAGGATCTTCTCTTCTCCACTGGCCCGAAGAACACTAAGGCTCTTCTATTTCCCTATTGGGAAATCCGTACCCACAGAAACCTCTCCACGAGATATCCTCTTTACAATCGGGAGATTAGACTAATTCTCGCGATCTCACTAGTTTGTGAGTCGAAACTTCTGACTCTTCCTTCCCAATCTTGCGATACCCAAACTAGTGATACAGTTATGGCTGATTTCCTTGTCAATGCCCCCCCCACATGTAACCATAGGCTAGGGCTTAAATGTCATTGCCTCTCACAACTCGCACCTTCATGAGTTCGTGAGTTGAACTCTCATGCCCTCCTATTACGATCTCCCAAGACGTGATAGGTCAACACTGGGTTGACTCCTCCCTTGATGCTTTTCGCTATTCGAAACCTTGCAGGTTGAAGCATCGAGCCTTCACACTCTTATCTCGTGAATCCCCAAGATGCGAGAATTCAACAGAGTGTTGAATCCTTTCTCCAGGCAACACTTGTCCACCCATCAACCACGTGGGTCTCACCTTATGGCTCTGCCATGTGTCCACACGAGCCTCGGCTCTCGACACTTCATGACTTCTGATGTCGAAAGTGACCCCTCTCAACCTCTGAAACCACGAATGCGTGATAGGTGATGGGGTTTCCAATCCAATGGTCCTCCTACGACCCAGGTCCAACGGCTATCCTTCTTCCTCGCTCCTCGCATATTCGCGACTTGGATTACCCAATGCCTGGTCTCTCACCTTGTGACCTTCTGAGTCCATGAGATCTCTCGATATCTGCCACCTATTCTCCTCAGATAGATGGTTCCTAGTCTTCTCGCCACTTCACCGCCTCTCGTTTCCTCGCGCTTTGTGACCCTTGACACCAATTTCTCAGTCCTTCTACTCACAAAATCCCGACATACGATGTTCCACCTATTCGCTTGCCGACTCCTCTGGCCCCACACCATTCTCATAGTCATTGGGATATCGCGTATCACGATTCTGTGAATCCCTTTGCAATATTATGGAGTTTCAATCCCCAAAACCCTGATATGCGAATCCACGAGCAGATCCGGTGGTCCTTTTATGACTCGGATCAATGGCCCTGCCCCTCTTGAGTTTTTAACCTCTCAGGGATACTTCCAGTATCTCCCCTGCACCTCCTTGAGATCTGACAACTCACAGGATATCGAGAATCCTCCTTAGAGGATACCAACTGTCCGTCTATCTTTAATGAAATCTGCGAAAAGGATCAAGTGTTCCTCCGTGGAGCACGTCTACCTGCACAAAAACTTGCAATGTCTGTTTAAACACTTCCCAGCACAAGCTCCCTGTGCTTTTCTTGGTGTTTACTCGAAGGTTCTATACCTCCTGAGCTTTTCCACGGCTTCAAGTTCTCAGAAAGAAACCTCTTGCTCACACTCCTTGCGACAACCTTCAACACTTTCAAGTGCTTGAATACTTTGACTCTGCGCACACTTGCAGCAGAAGTCCTTCAACACTTACTCAAGTTCACAACCGTGAACTTCCCCTGGCCTGCGCACTCCTTGCACAACTCCTATGCCTATCTGCACTTGTGGGTGAATGAGAGAAAAAGCTAAACTACCTGAGCCTTTTTTGTCAACGCACTCCTTGCAGACAACTTTGACTGCACTCCTTGCAGGAACTCTTGCTCAGATAGAGAAACGATTGAAACTCATCCCTTCACCCTTTCAGACTTCAAACTCAAACATGAAATCGTATACACAACATACAAAGAAAATCTATGACAGGAAGCAAACATTCATGAGCATAACATCAATACACAGAGAACAGACACAAAACCATGAATTTGAATAAGCTCTTCTATTAATTCAAATATATGTACATGGGTGTTCTTACACAGCTCTCTGCATGCTCTTGCTCTTCTTCCTCTTCATAATTCTTCCAATCTAATGATACAATACACAATGAGGGTGTCTATATCCTGTTTCCCTCTTGCGTTCTAAAACTGTCTAATCTAGAATTAAATTCTATCTACCTGCATTAACTACTTTAAATGCCTTCTATCTAATAAGGACGAGAGCGAGTTGCTCAAGGTCCTGTTACATTACACAAGTGTGCCTCATCTTAATGGCTTCATTTAAGATTGTGCAACAACTTCAAGGAACTTTCAAAATTTGGGCTGGTGTTTTCCAGCTGTCCAATTGCTTCTACGCTGGCTCGTTTGATGTGGGTGATGCTCCTGCATCAGAATTGCACACCTCTCCAGTAGGAGGGAACTCAAGATTTTTGAAAAGCTACCATAGAGTCAAGAAGGATTTTGTTTGGGATAGCCTTAAAATTGATGTTCAAAGGTTTGTGGAAGAATGTTTGGTTTGCCAAGAAAATAAGGTGGAAACAATTAACACCCCAGGTCTTTTACAACCATTATTCCATCCCAAGTCAGCGCTGGGAGGAGGTTTCCATGGATTTCATCACAGGGTTACCAAAGTCTGAAGGAAAGAGTTTCATCATGGTGATTGTTGATAGACTGACCAAGTACTCACACTTTTGTGCACTCTCTTATCCCTTCAAAGCTAGTATAGTTTCCACCGCATTCACGGAGACATTTCAAAAGATACATGGCAGCCCAAAGATTATTGTAAGTGACAGATATCCCATCTTCATTGGAAATTTTTGGACAAAATTGTTTCCTTGTTTGGGTACTCAATTGTCTCATAGCTCATCCCTTCATCCTCAATCTGGTTGACAAACCAAGATAGTGAACAAATGTATGGAATTATACCTTTGTTTCTTTGTCTCCAATAAACAAACATAATGGTTCAAATGGTTACCCTTGGCTGAATGGTGGTATAACACTTCCTTTCATACTGCAACAAAAATGACACCATTTATGGAACTTTATGGATACCACCCTCCTTCCATCACTTCTTCTCTAAAAGAAAAATCTAAGGTTCAAGTAGTGGAAGATCACATCGAGAATCAACAACAAGTTCTCCAAATCGTAAAGGACAACCTAACCATGGCACATAATCACATGAAACAACAATAAGATCAACATCGTAGTGAAAGAATTTTTGAAGTAGGGGACTGGGTGTTTTTAAGACTACAAGCATACAAACAGATGTCCCTCAAGCAAGCCAAGAAGGATAATAAATTATCACCAAAGTACTATGGCTCTTATAAGGTGTTGCAAAATATTGGTACTATGACATACAAATTGGAGTTGTCTGCATCTTCATGAGTACACCCAGTTTTCCATGTTTCATGCTTAAATAAGGTTATAGCTGACAAGATCCCATTTCAAACTATATTTCCAGAACTTGAAAAGGAATGAAAATTCATACTGGAGCCAGAATCCATCACTAACACAAGAATTAGGCAGCTGAGGAATAGATCCATTTCAGAGTATCTCATTAAATGGAGGAATCTACCGGCTAAAGATTCCACTTGGGAAGATGAGTCTTTTATACAGAAGCATCCCGATTTACTCAAGCATTGTGGAAAACACTTGTCTCAAGGGGAGGGGCATGTTAATCCCTAATATTTGTTCATTACCCCTTAATTGGGGCATATTATATTAGTAATGTTATTTTATTTATGTCATCTTTAGGCCATTAGTTGTAATTATACCTCCTAGTCTCCTATATATAGCAAGGAGACATTTTCATTTTGAATCATCTTGTACTTGAACATTTAAGTGGGGTAAAAGGAGGTTTCCCCCTCGAATAGGCTTATTATCTGAAATTATCTCTTTTGAAGGCGTTGAGTACTTTTTCTGAGCTTTTTCTATGCTATATTGATATTTGGTTCTTAACAAAAGCTCAAGAGAGATAGCGATCTGAGCATTCAAGAGAAATGACTTAGAAAGTTTTATAATTATGAATTTCCATAGTTTGAAGAGAGTGCCCAAAGGGAGGGTAGAGGTCTCATATACCTCTAGAACCTAATCTCGGGAGAGATAGAAACCATAAGAATTGAGGAGGGATACTTAGGAAATTCCTAAGTCGAAACACTTTACATCGCATGAGGAGTGCACAAAGGGAAGACAAGGGTTTCATATACCTCGGAAAGTTAATATCAGGAGAGGAAACAATCATGATACCTTGTAGTGAATATTTTGGAGAAGAGACGATAAAAATCCCATGGGATATCATCAGTGAATTGGGGATCGTTGTATCTCAAAAAGTTGTGTGAAGGATAGTCATTAGGGTCCTTTGGAAATTACTACATTCATAGGTTTAAAGGAGTGAAAGAGATTCAGGATAGTTGATGTCCTGAGGGAGTGAAGTGATCATGACCATTCACCCATATCTGACAGGTGTCAACAGATCCATGAGGTTCAGGGAAAAGGCACTTCAAGGAAGGGATTATGAAAAGGTGGAAGAACCTCAAATCCCAAAGGCTAGAGTTCACCACAACCATCGATCGTGTAAGGGACAGGCATCAACATATCATTTTATTCATAGGAAGAACACTATGGGAGAAAGGGTAAAAGGGATAGTATACCGGAGCTCATCCAAATCCTGGAGATGGGGACTCATCCTGGCCGATAATTTGGAGGTGGGCACATGGAGAGATACTGTGAGTTCAAGGTATATCACTTTAGAAGTTGAAAGGAAGAGTGGTTGCCAAGAGTATCGAAGGTTGAGCACCTTTTAAGTTAATTCTTGGGTCACAGCCCAAGGTCATATGAGGAAAGGGACCTAACAGAGGGAGATAGCACCTATCGTTTAGATTTTTTTTTTAAAGGGAAAAAATGGTAGCAAAGTGACCACGGGTTTTAGAGAACCTACATAAATAACTAAGGAGGACATGTGCAAACTAAAATCGGGGGTTCAATAAGAGCCTAGGAATCGATTTGAATCTAAAATTGATCGATCCTAGACCAGGAGGTCGAGCATACCATGGGAGTGGAAGGGGGTTTGTGTCAAGTAGTATCAGAGATATACTTTAAGCTCTGTGTGAATAAATATTAGTGCCATGCCACCAAGAAGAAACAAGGACAGACTTGTGACAAATCCAACAATGGAGGAGAAAATGAGGAGACTCTATGCAAGGCTATATTCCATGGAAAATGCACAAAAAAAGGCACCAGATGCAGGTGAAATAAGTGAGGCAAAACGTGAATAAGTGTGAGTTGAAGGAGCTTCAAAAGAAGATGTTGTAGAAGAACACTTGCTGAGAGAAATTGGAAAACTGGGATCCAAGGAAAAAATGGAAATCCCAATGTATGAAGGAAACTTGGATATGGAATAATTGATGGATTGGATTAGAGAAATGGACAAATACTTCGACTATGAGGAGGTCGATGATGAGAAGAAGGTAAAACATGTTGTCACAAGGTTAAAAGGGAATGCAACACTGTGGTGGGATGAACTGTAGGCTAACATAATAAGAAAAGGAAAACAAAAAATCAAAATCTAGGATAGAATGGTAGCCAAGCTAAAGGCTAAATTCACACCCAAGTATTATCAAATAAATCTATTTAGAAGACTATAAAACCTAAGACAGAAGGGTTTTATAGTAAGAGAGTATATATAAGAGTTCTATAAGTTAAAAATTAGAGTTGGACATCATGAAAGAGATGAGGAGAAGGTTTTCAGATACATTAATGGCTTGTGATATGAAATCTAGGATGAAGTCAGCATGGTGACCATGAGGATAGTTGAAGATGCTTATTAGTCTCCCCTGAAAGCATAGGAAAAATTGCCTAGAAAGAAAATCCAACGAGGCAGAGGAAAAATCCCACATAGAGGTAATGGGTTTGTCCATAACAAGGCTCAGAAGCCCAAAGATGATACTGGAAAGTTTCACAGTCATACAAAGAGAGCAGGAAGTTCCCAAGGAAGACAATATAGTGGAATAATTATTTTTCCTTAAGGAAGAGGAAGAGGAAGAGGAGGAGAGGTAAAATGGTATGCCTGTGGAAAGACAAGACATATGTCTTGGGAATGCGCTGAGAAAAATAAATAAGGAGGAGGAGAAGCTCACATTTCTGAAGCATATAAATGGAATGTTGAAGCATAAGTTGTTAAATATGGAAAGTCCCTCATGATGAGGAAAATTATCTTGAAACTAGAGAAGGAGGTGGACGCACCAGTACAAAGAAACAATTTGTTTAGGATTGCTTGCAAGACTAAGGATATAGTTTGCAAGGTGATTATAGACAGTGGGAGAACTGATAATATAGTATCCAGAGAGATGGTGGAAAAGTTGGAGTTGGATACTACTTCACATCCAAATCCATATAAAGTTTCATGGTTGCAAAACGGACACCATGTAATGGTAAGTAAACAATGCCAAGTTGAATTTAAAATAGGAGGATACAAGGATGATATTTTATGTGATATCATTCCCATGGATTTCTGTCATGTTTTGTTGGGAAGGCAATGGAAATTTGACTGAAATGTCATACATGATGGGAGGAAAAACACAAACACCCTAGAGAAGAATGGTTGAACACAAATGTTGTTTCCAATAGAGGATAAGAAGGTGAAGGAAGAAGCCATCACAAGAATACTTCTCATGAGTGGGAAGGATCTCTTGAATGAATTCAAGAAAGTGAAGGACATGCCATTTGTTGTAGTGAGAAATACCAAATCCATCCTTACAAGAACTAATGTGGATGATCTTCCTGAAGAAATTCTAGAATTGCTAGATAATTTTGTTGACATAGTAGTGGATGACTTACCTTGCTCATTGCCACCCATTAGGAGCATCAGTCATGATATTGACCTTATTCCAGGAGCCATATTGCCAAAGAAAGAAACATAGAGGTTGACACCTCAAGAGAATGAAGAATTCAAGAACCAAGTGCAAGATCTGTTTAAAAAGGGTTTAGTGAGGGATATATTAAGCCCATGTGTAGTAACAATTGTATTGAGTCCTAAGAAGGATGGAGGATGGAGAATGTGTACATATTCTAGAGCCATCAATAAGATCACTATTAGGTACAAATTTCCTTTACCCAGGATGGATGATTTGATGGATTGCTTCGGTGGAGTAGGTTATTTTTCTAAGATAGATATAAGAAGTGGTTATCATCAGATAAGAATGAGAGAAGGAGATGAATGGAAAACATCCTTCAAAACAAATAAAGGGTTGTATAAGTGGCTTGTTGTTCCATTTGACTTAAAAAATTTCTCAAGCACATTTATGAGGTTGATGAATGAAGTACTTAAATACTTCATAGGTAAATTTTTCATTGTATATCTCGATGATATATTAGTCTTCAGTAAAACTAAGGAGGAACATTTGAGACACTTGAAATTAGTATGAGAAGGTTGTAGCAAGAGAAGTTGTTGATAAATTTAAAGAATTCATATTTTATGAAGACAAAACTCATATATTTGGGTTTTGTGATCTCTTCAAATGAGTTGAAGATGGATCCATAGAAGGTGAGAGATATCAAAGATTGGTCATCACCAAGGAGTATATTCAAGGTAAGAAGATTCCATGGATTAGAAAGTGTCTATAGGAAATTCATTTGAAATTCCAGTGGTATATGTGCACCAATATTAGACACTGTAAAGAAAAAACACAAATATTTTAAGTGGGTAGAAGAGACTGCGAAGAGCTTCAGGATATTGAAGGATAAGATCACAAAAAAACCAATTATGGTTATTCCATATTTTGGAAAGACATTTCAGGTAAGATGTGATGCTAGTGGAGTAGCAATTGGAGCAGTCTTAAATTAGGATAATAGACTTGTTGCATATTGTGAGAAACATAATGATACCAAGAAAAAGTACTCCACATATGACAAAGAATTCTATGCAGTGATTAAAGCCTTGAAGAAATGGAGGCATTATCTCATTCCCAAGGATTTTGTGTTGTACAGTGATAATCAATCTCTACAGTTCATAACCAAATAGGAGAAGTTGAATCAGAGGCATGAAAAGTGGGTAGAGTTTATGCAAAACTTTAATTTTGTTATCAAGCATATCTATGGTAGTGAAAATAAAGTTGTAGATGCTTTGAGTAGGAGGTGTTTGATTATGCAGGAATTCAAAGTGGAAACCTTAGTTTTTGAAAACCTTAAGGAAATGTATGGTTAATATGCAGACTTCAAAGAATCTTGTGAATCCTATGAAAATCCTTTACTAAGAGATATAATCCCATTGATGGAATATTTAATTCAGGATGTAGAAACTTCATGGTGAGATCACGAAGCAACTACAATACAACAACAATAAGTACAAAGAAAAAGTTGATCTTCATAGGAGAGAGCTTCAATTTGAAGTGGGATATCAATTTTTAGCACACTTGAGGAAGGATAGGCTCCCAAGGGGAACATATAACAAACTGAGAATGAAAAATATAGGACCATACAGAATCCTTAGAAAGTTTCCAGCAAATTCTTATGAAATTGAGTTGTCAGACAATGTGGGAATATGACTTATTTTTAATGTTGTAGACTTGTAACCTTACAAATAAGATGAAGAAGGAGGATCAAGTGATCAGAAGGAAATTAGATGGGAAAAACAAATTCATGTAGAAAAGAATCCATAGATGGAGAAGATCATAGATCAAAGAATTTGAAAGAGGACCATACAAAATACTTAATTTGAATACCTTGTGAAGTGGAAAGTCCATCCAGAAGAAGATTCCAACTGGGTAAGTGAAGAAGACATTTTGAAGCATGGAAAGACAGTGCAGGATCTCATGGAAAAGTCCATGAATTTTTGGCTAGACGAATATGATGCAGGAGCATATACATCAACATTAAAAGGATGATAGGTTGGAGTAAACAACATCATCCAGCGCATCCATGAAGCTGATTTGGACTACACAAAGGAGAATGCACATTTTTTAATTTGAATTTAATGAAAATAAATGTAATTAATGTATGGAGGCAAAGTCCATCCCCAAAATATCCTTTTGGATTGTAATATCTTTAATGTATAGATGTATTGTACAGATCTCTAGCTTGGCTCTGGTCTATCTTTTAAATCCTCATTAATGTAATAGGAGAGAAGTAGGTAGGAACAAGGGAAGGCTCGAGAATCCCCTTTAGGTTTTCAAATGTATTTGATGATTAAATACATGATTCTATGGAGTGAGAATAACTTTCAATTGTTTCTCTTATGAGAGCCCATGCAAGGAGTGCATATTGTTTGCAAGGAGTGTGTTGACAGAGTTAAGCTTAACTCAGAGAAGCTCAAGAGAGATAAAGATGAATATTTGATAGTAATAGTGTAGAGAAAGCACAGAGCCACGCAAGGAGTGCGCAGGTCGCGTTTTTCCCAAACTTTTTTTGTAAGGGAGAATAGTCGAGTAGAAGAGTTCGATGTTCACAAGGAGTGTGCCTAAGGATTTTACAACTTTGGAGGAACAAGCTCATGAGATATAGTGATCTAAGAATTAAGGAGAAACGACTTAGAAAGTTTTCTAAGTCCAAACATCCAAATTTCAAAGAGAGTGCACAAAGGGAAGGCAAAGGTCTCATATACCTTTAGAACCTAATCTCAAGAGAGATAGAAACCATAAGCATTGAGGAGGGATACTTAGGAAATTCCTAAGTCTAAACACTTTATAATGCGGGAGGAGCACACAGATGGCAGAAAGAGGTTTCATATACCTCAAAAAGTTAATCTTAGGAGTGAGCATGATCCTTTGAAGGAATAGTTTGGATATGTGATGGTGAAAATCTCGTGGGATGTCACCAGGGAGGCGAGGATTGTCATATCTGAGACAATTGTGTGAAGGATAGTCATCAGGGTCCTTCGACACATAGTGCATTCAAAGGTTTAAAGGAGTGAAAGGGAGTCAGGATAGCCGAAGTCCTGAAGGAGAGAAGTGATCATGATTGTTCTCTCATAGCTGACATGTGTCAACACATTCATGATGTTCAGAGGAAAGGCACTTTAGAGAACAACTTGTGCAAATGTGGAAGAACCTCGAAGGTCAGAGTTCTCCAAAACCATTGATCCTAGAAGGGAAATGCATCGCCAAATAATTCTATTCAGAGGCAGAGGAATCTGAGAGAAAGGGGAAAAGGGATAATAGACTGGAGTTTTTCTGAATCCCATAGATGAGGATTCATTCTAACCAAAAATTTGGAGGTGGGCACATGGAGAAATCCCATGAGTTTAGGGTATATCACTTCGAGAGTTGAAAGAAAGAGTGGTTTCCAAGATTCCTAAAGCCCAAAGGTTGAGCACCTTTTGGGTTAAGTCACAGGTCACAACCCAAGTTCGTATGAGGAAACGAGCCTAGCAGAGGGAGCTAGTTCTTGTTGTTTAGATTTTTTTTTTAAAGGGAAAAATCGCCAAGAAAACGCCCATGGGTTTCAATCAACCTGCACAGAGAACTAAGGAGGACCTATGTAAACTAAAATTGGGGGTTAAACAAGACCTTAAGATTCAATATATGATCCATATGGATATCGGTGGCCACCTACCTTTTCCAACTAGCTCAAAACAGTTTTCTGGCAATTTTGGCAATTTACTATTTTTAGCAGTTTTCACTTCCGCGGCCATTTTGAGGGCCTAAATGAAGGTTTTTCAGGATTGAGTTTCTCATTTTTTGTTTTTGGCATGATTGAGGCCCCAAAATGAATATCCTCGACAATAACTTTCCAATGAGATATCATACGCCTAAAACAGAGATTGTATGAAAAAGTTACGACCCCGAGAAGTTAATGTACTAACTTACCCAAATGGGGCCCACATGACTTTTGTCACTTCATCTCCTAGGGTTAGGTTTTTGGATGTATAGGGTTTTTGGAATTTCATTTTATTGTAAAAAATGCCTTCAAAGCCTCTGTTAAGGTCCTAACCCGCACATAGGTAGCTTAATGTATTCGGATGTAATAAAGGTCAATATTAATAAGACCTTTCAATAAAATAGAATAAGGCGGATGTAAGAAGACCTAATAGAAGCTTCCGCTTCTAGAAGGATCT
>ML786575.1:81948-118589 GCA_009831015.1 Picea engelmannii | reverse complement strand
TTCTGTTCAAGTGCTATTTCTGTTGCTATTTCGTATATCATTACTGTGTATTGTGAAGATTATGCTGGATATTTCACTGTTATTCTGTTATTTCTAGCATTTCGTTTCTGTTCTGCACATTTTATATATCTGGTATCTTGCAGCCTCATTGTAATCATCTTCTTGTGAATGAGCGCAACCGTCACATGTCTTCTTAGTGATAAGCTGCCACCATTCCAACAAGCTTGTTTCCACTAAATTTTACAGTTTCATCTTATTTCATAATTGAATAGAAAACCAGTTTTACTGTATCTCTATTATTTTGTGTTAAGAATCTGTTAATAATATGTATTCATTTTGTCCTACTCATAAAATATGGATCAGTGGTATCAGAGCAGTCTGCTCCTTGTCGTCTTAATGCATGTCCCCAACGAGGTCAGAGTACAAAGAGTCGGGTCTTGAGCTTGTTTCTCTTGAGGACAAAACCTCTCGCACACCCAAGAAACCTCTCATGGCAGGAGAAAATAAATATGATGGGATAGGATATCCATTCAAACTATTGATTGAGGAAGCCCTCATTCAACATAGGAACGAGATGATGGATAGTTTTGAGCAAATCCTTCGGCGGCTACCAACAGGCGATGCAACTTCTTCGAGCAGAGGTGCCACCCCCTTCAAGGTACAAACAAAATTCAATATTCCTATATTTGAAGGTTCGATAGACACATATTTTGTATACAAGTGGTTGAATCTACTAGAAGGGTATTTTTCTGTTCATAACTTCTCGAATAGAGAAACGATTACTTTTGCGCTCCTCAAAGTCATCCCCCATGTCAAAGATTGGTGGAAAACGTTCTATGAGAAAAAGGAAATAGAGGAACCCTCATTATTTTCAATCACATCCACTTGGGATTCCTTCAGGGATTCTATTAAGGAACAATACTATCCTGTAAAAAGTTATGACAACTTATATACCAAATGGACCACACTACGGCAAGAAAGAGACCAAGTAGTGCCATATTTCACAAATATCTTCCATACCTTGCAAACCAAGCTGGGTATCAAAGATTCAAAGTGACATCTAGTGCTCAAGTATCACGGTGCTCTTCATAGATACATCCAGACCAAAATGGAATTTCTAGACATATCATCCTTGGGCGCAGCCTACCGATATGTCGTCAAAATTGAGTAGAAGCTCAAACAAAAGACGTGGAAATTTGAGCCTAGGAACCCCTCACAAAAAATCCCAGGAAAGGGTGGCCCCAACCCATAGAACAAAGGACAGAGAAAATATGGACAGTATTAGGACAACCAGTCCAAGCCACAAGCAAATAAGGACACTAGAAAGACAAACAAAGATACCGAGAAGTGGTGGGACTTCCATAAGATCCCTTGGCATAACACTGTTGATTGTCTCTCAAAGAAGTCGTTGGTGGCTGAATTGAAAGCCTTTGAATCAGATGCGGAGTCTGACTCTGGGCCAGAACTAGAAAGGGGAAGATGGATCATTGACACAGAACCCAGTGCCACCGTTTCTACCACCAAGATCCAGCCTGGTGAACAAGATGACCCAGAAGAAGAAAATCACCTCTTCCATTCACAAATGTGGGTAAAAGGCACCTCACTGCACTTCATCGTTGATAGCGGTAGCGAGAAGAATCTCATCTCTACAGAGGTCATCAAGCATATAACCTTTCCCACAACCCTACACCATTGTATGGCTCCGCCAAGGAAGCGATCTCTGCGTCAGCCAACAGTGTCAACTGTCATATGGCATCAAGCCCTTCAAAGACGAGGTATTGTGTGATGTTTCTCCTCTCGAAGCTTGTGATGTTCTTTTGGGCCAACCTTATTTATGGAAATGTCATGTTGTATACGAGTCTAGGCCTCGTAGTGTTATTATTACTTTGAATAGGAAATTGTGAAGGATACCTGAGGCAATCTGACCTAGTGTTATTTCCTTGATCTCTAATAAGAAATGCAGGAAGGTCATCTCTTAGATAGGGATTTTTTTCTTCTTAATGATTCACTCTTAGAATAAGTGAAAGATCAAAGCCACATCTAGGGTCTCTATGATTGACCTCTCCACATAGAAGAAGCAAGTATATAAGGTCATGGAAGTATACTCAAATATCTTCTCCTCACCTACCGGGGTACCTTTGCACTGTCAGGTCAAGTACCCCATCGATCTGACCCCTGGTGCACTACTACCGAATGGGATAGTCTATCATTTCTCTCTATTAGAGAATTAGGAGATCAAGGGACAAATCCAAGAATTTCTCCACAAGGGGCACATCCGTCCCATCTCATCACCTTGCGGGAGGCTCTCAATCATGCTAGTACAGAAGAAAGATGGAACCTGGCGACTCTGCATTGATTATTGAGCTCTGAATAAAATCATAGTCAGAAACTGGTACCCAATTCCCCAAATCGATGACCTCCTTGATCAACTCACGGGGGATAAATAATTCAGTAAGGTTGATCTAAAGTATGGCTACCACCAGGTCCTGATAGAACAGACAGATGTATGGAAGACTGCCTTCAAGTCAAAGGAAGGTCGTTTTGAATGATTGGTCATGCCCTTTGGTTTGACAAATGCTCTGACCACTTTCATGAGGATGATGGAAAATATCCTGCGACCATTCAGCAATAATTTTGTAGTGGTGTATCTGGATGACATTTTCATTTACAGCAAGACTTGGGCTGAACACTTGCAGCATATTCAACAGGTTCTGCACACCCTGCAGTAGCACAAGCTATACGCCAAATTGGAAAAATGCTCCTTCAGCATGGATAGGGTCCATTACCTGAGCTACATCATTAATCAGCATGGTGTACATGTGGATCCAGCCAAGATCTAATTCATCTTTGATTGACCAGCCCCAACCACACTCACTGAGATTTAGAGCTTCTTGGGCCTTGCCAATTTCTACTGCAGGTTTTTGTTGGGATTATCCCATATTGCATGGGCCCTCAACCAAATCACAAGGGGTGGTGGTAAGGAAAAATTTGCGTGGGGAAAGTCCCAACAAAAAGAGTTCAATGATTTGAAGAAACGCTTGTTCTCATCCCCAGTACTTTCACTACTAGACCTACAACATCCCTTTGAGATCAAGACAGATGCTTCAGACTATGTTTTGGGCATCGTTCTCACTTAGCACAACCACCCGAGGGCCTATCATAGTGAGACACTTTCCGATGTTGTCCATAACTACCCTACTTATGACAAGGAAATGTACTCCATTGTGAAAGCATGCCACCTATGGAGACATTACATTCGTGGGAAGCAGACACTCATACACACTGGTCATAAGCCACTGCAATTTATTCAGACACAAGGAAAATTACAGAATGACAACCATCAAAAGTTGTCAACATACTTGCAGCAATTCAACCTCAACATCAAGTATAAAATAGGAAGCACCAATCCCATCGTTGATTTCCTCAGTAGACCAATGATCACGTCACTCACCACGGTGCTAGACTCTTGTGGCCATGAGACCTATGGATGGCCCCAACTCTATGAGATAGACCCAGACTTCGCCACCGCCTACCAAATGTTGGGTGCAAACATAGTTGCTGATAATTTCTATCTTCGGGATGGGTTTCTATGTCATCTGGTCCCTATATGTGTTCCATCAAGAAAGCAAGTGAAGATAATCTAGAAATCCCACTACAATCAAGTGGGAGGACACTTCAATGTCGAAAAGGTAGTGGCGATGCTATAAAAACATTTCTATTGGCCGAAACTCCGATAGGAGGTTAGCAAGTATATCAGATCCTGCACTGCCTGGGATATTTCCAAACCAACCACTAAGAAGCAGGGCCTGTACACCCCTCTTCCTACTCTTGATAGGCCATGGGAATCCATCTCAATGGACTACATGTTAGGCCTCCCATCCACCAAGCGGGGAAATGACTTTGTTTTTGTGGTTGTTGACCGCTTTTCTAAGATGTTGATTATGGTTGCCTTCAAGAAGAGAATCACAATAGAGGCCACTGCAAAGCTCTTATTTGAATGGGTCTGGGTACATTTTGGACTCCCACAAACCATTGTCTCAAATAGGGATGGTTGATTTCTCAACACATTCTGGTTGAGCCTCTATTCACTATTGGACACCAAGCTAACCAAATCCATGGAATAGACCCCCAGACAAATGGCCAAACCGAGGTCATAAGCCGAATGGTTGTGCATATCCTTTGCATGTATAATTCAAAGCATCCTCACACATGGGATGAGATCCTTCCCTATGTCTAGCATAGCTACAACCAAGCCCTGCAAAGCTCAACTGACCACAACCCCTTTCAGGTGGGGTTGGGATTCCAACCATTGGGTCCCATAGATGTTTCACTTCCCCTTACAGTCATGTCGACCGACTCATCTACTTTTCCAACTGAACCTGACAAAGCCACCTAGCTCATTGAGTGGATCCATCACATCCACCAACAGGTTCAGGATATCCTATAGAAGTCCAATGGCAAGTACAAACAATGCCATGATCAACATAGGGTGCCACAAAAGTTTCGTGTGGGAGACAAGGTTTGGTTGCACTTGCAGAAAGAATGCCTTACAGGACCCCATCGAAATACTTTCCCACTCCATTATGGGCCATACACCATCACCAAGACCATGGGGTATAATGATTTTGAGCTCAACATTCCTCCTTTCCTTGGCCTGCACCCAGTGTTCAACGTGGATCTCCTTTGCCCTTATTTTGCACCATTATTAGACACCTTAGA
Source organism: Picea engelmannii (assembly GCA_009831015.1). Lineage (NCBI taxonomy): Eukaryota > Viridiplantae > Streptophyta > Pinopsida > Pinales > Pinaceae > Picea > Picea engelmannii. The sequence continues at coordinate 113,870 of ML786575.1, read as the reverse complement.
TGTAGCATAACAACTGACACCAATATATATCAACCCCGAATTCATCCAACAAGAATTCAATGATCATATTTTGGACACACATATCAAGGGAATGCGATAGCAAAGGATCCAGCTTTATCGATTCGTCAAAGCAGGGAAGCTCTTGGACCAAGGCAAGTGGCTCACCCAGGGCCAAATTCAGCAAAAATTTCCTCATCTAATGGGGGAACTCAATGCAATGGATACCATTTATTACTAAGGATAGAGTATTGATCAATATGGATATCGGTGGTCACCCACCTTTTCGAACTGACTCAAAACAGTTTTCTGGCAATTTTGGCAATTTACTATTTTTAGCAATTTTCACTTTCAGGGCCATTTTGAGGGCCTAAATGAAGGTTCTTCAGGATCAATATTATCAATGATATCCTACGGCATCGCTGAGGCCCTAAAATGAATATCCTCAATGATACCTTTCCAATGGGCTATCATACACCTAAAACAGAGATTGTATGCAAAAGTTACGACCCTGGGAAGTTAATGTACTAACTTACCCAAACGGGGCACACATGACTTTTGGCGCTTCATCCCCTAGGGTTAGGTTTTTGGATGTCTAGATTTTTTTGAATTTCAGTTTATTATAGAAAAGGCATTCAGAGCCTCATTGTAATCATCTTCTTGAGAATGAGCACAGTCGTCACATCTCTTCTCAGAGATAAGCCGCCACCATTCCAGCAAGCTTGTTTCTGCTACATTTTACAGTTTCACCTTATTTCATTATTGAATAGAAAACCAGTTTTACTATATCTCTATTATTTTTTGTTAAGAATCTGTTAATAATTTGTATTCATTTCATCCTTCTCATAAAATCCGGATCAATCTAACTCTGAAATTGATCGATCCTAGACCGGGAAGTCAAGCAGACACTGGGAGAGGTAGGGGGTTTGCATCAGTACACCACTCATGAGTTAAAAAACATGGCCATCATGTTGGGTGTCTCTCCTAGGAACCTAGATGTACTCCTAAATTACTTGGGGGGTTTATACAATCACCTACGAATGAAAGTGATTCTCTTTAATAAAAGGACAACAAATGAGGTTGGTGTATTGTTACACATCAAAATGTCACACTTAAGTGTCGCAAAGTGACGTATCCAGCTTGTTAAGTGTCGCATGCATTTTATCAAGTTTTGTATGCACCTTACTAAGTTTCACATTCAAGTTTCTAATTGTTGTAATTAATTTACACCATGAAACACATTTTTCACCATCCCTAAGTAATTTTGGAAGAGAAAACCCACCATTTGAGATCTAGAACCACACCCATTTCTTGGAAAATTTAACCATTTTTGAGTATTTATGAAGGGTGGAGCTCCCATACTCATGTTGAGGGAGAATTTATGGTCCCTTTTCCTTTATTAGGGGGCACCATTGGCTCTCTATCTCTCACTTGAAGGGAGGTCGAGTTTGGTTAGAGTAAAATAGGGCGCATCCCAATTATTCCTAAGGGACAACTCTTAAAGCAGGAGGTTATTTTGGGTCAAATATTATCCTATGGAATTATATTAGGATAAAATCCCAACTCATGGATCCATATCCTCAACCATTCCCCTTATTATTTTAGGGTGTTTGGGCCTCCAAATCCTATAAATTGAAGGCATTTCCATGGTGAAAGGGGTAATATTTTCAGGCGTCAAACCTTTGATCCTGGGAGAAGGAAATTATTAAAGTATCATAATTCTTATCGTAAGATATTAATTCAAGGGGTTGGGCAAGGAGAGCTTGGAGATTTTATTGCATCTTGAAACATAATTTGTAAGTACATTCCATTGGATTTCTAATAAATATAAACTTGGCCTATTCCCTTCAAGTTCATGTGTTCTACATTTGCTTGTTTATTGTTGTTTCAAACTTTGTAGATATATATTCTTCATATAATCATATATAGGAGGAGGAATAGTTTATTTTCCGGTATTTTCAAGGATTCATTTTCATTGAGGAGCTTCGAGGTCAATCCTAAGGATTGTAGTAGTGGGGAAAGACATCTAAATAAGGTACGCCACATTCTTCTTCTCTTTTGCTTGATTGGTTGAGTTATATTTAAATAGAAATTAGCAACCATTTTTTTCTTATATTTTTGGACCATATAAGGGGTCTTGGTCCAAAGGGGAGCTTATCCTATCTATAGGTTAAGATTTATCATAATATGTAGAAGAACAATACCTAGAAAACATAGGCCAAAATAAGGGGCAGCCAAGTGGTTCTAAACATAAAGAGAACCAAGGAGATTCCAAGGAGGTGAAGAACAAGTGGAAAGGGGGGGGGAGATAAGAAGACAATAGCCACTACACATCAGTGAAAATATCCCAGCAGCCATTGGAATCATTGTAAAATTTATTTCCACACCATGGAAAATGTTGGAAACTACATTCAGAGTTGAACATGAAGAACCACAAGAAGGAAAGAAATAAAAAGAACCTGTTATCCACAAATTCAAGAAATCAGGTTGAAATTAACTTGAATGTGGATGAAAATATTGTCTGCGCATATTTGCAGAAGGAGGTGAATCTAAGTATCCTTCATCACCAAAAGGAGAAGGATATGACCAAGTTCTTCCACATTAATATTCAGGTCAAGAAGATCAATATAGATTCTCTATTTGGTTTTGGTTCATAAGATAATATGATATCAATGGATTTCATCAACAAGGTTGGATTGGAGGTTCACAATCATCCTAGACCCGATCCATTGGGTTGGGTAAACAAGGATTCATAAATTAAGGTAATGAAATGGTGTAAGATTAATTTTTTTTTAAGTGTTTATTTTATTGATGAAGTAGATGGGAGGTCTTGTTGATAAAACATGGGAAGTCCTACATCGTCAATGTGCATAAAGGAAAGTCAAATATCTCACTGGTAAGTTCCAAGAAAGTTAAAACGTTGATTAGTTCTAGTAAGAAATATGTTTTTCTTTTATTAAGAGAGAATGACTATGATGATGAGTCAATGAGAATGAAGGAATGCCTCGAGGGGTGTACTAAAAAGCAGAAACATCAGCTAGATCAATTGATATAGGAATACATAGGAGTATTCCAAGAGTCTAAAGGGATACCACTTAAGAGGGAAGTGGAGCATAAAATCCAGTTATTTCCATACTCACCCTTACCAAATATTGGGATATATAGACAATCCATTCTAGAAACCAATGAAGTGAAGAAGTAGTTGCAACAGTTTTTGGAGCAAGGTGTGATTCGACCAAGTACCTCACCTTGTGGGTCACCCATAATAATTTTTCCAAAGAAGGATGGGACTTGGAGAATGTGTATCTATTATAGGGAATTGAACAAGATTACATTCAAGAATTGATACCCTCTATCTAGGATCGATGATTTGTTGGACGACCTGCAACATGCCAAGTACGTCACTAAGTTGGATTTAAAATTAGGGTATCACTAGGTATAAGTCAAAGAAAACGATACCTGGAAGACTACCTTCAAGATAAGCTAAGGTTTGTATGAGTAGTTGGTCATTCCATTTAGTTTATGCAACACACCGACTACATTTATGAGACTAATGAATGATGTTTTATGCCCTTATCTAGATTCATTTTTTATTGTATATTTGGATGATATATTGGTTTATTATGCTACCTGATAGGAGAACATATCACATCTTATGTAGGTGTTAGATACCCTGAAGAAGCACCAACTACTGGCCAATCTAAAGAAATGTGATTTTTCTCAGCATTCTTTGGTTTATTTTGGGTATGTGATCGGTGGAGGGGAGGTCAAGATATATATCGCAAATATGGAGGCCATCATCAAACGACTATCTCCTACAAATGTCACTGAAGATAGGATTTTTATTGTGGAAGCACAATACTTTAAGAAGTTCATAGGTTCATATTCAATGGTAGATATGCCACTCCACACCATAACAGCCAGTGGTAAGATTTTCTAGTGGGGGGAGAATCAATAGAAGGCCTTTGATGATCTGAAAACAAAAATCAGTTGAGCACCAGTTCTCACACTACCAAAATTGTAGATTCCCTTCGAAGTGGAGACAAATGCAAGTGGGTATGCCATGGGAGTAGTATTGATGCAGGAATGAAGGCCCATATGGTATCATTCTAAGGTATTTTATGAGGCGATTCTCAACTACCCTACCTACGAAAAGAATTCCCATGCCTTGGTACAAGCTATCAAAAATTGGAATAAATATCTAATGGTAAAGGATAGCTTCATCCACACAAATCACTATCCACTATAGTATTTGCAAGCCCAAAGTAAGCTACAAGAAACTAGGCATTACAAGTGGATGGGGTTTTTACAACAATTTAATTTGGTCATAAAGTATAAAAAGGGTAGAAAAAACAAGTTGGCAGACATGCTTTCACGACCACCCACATCCATGATTACAGTTTCTAGAAATTTGATGCACATGGATCCTTTTTCCCGTGATGTGTATACAGATGAATATATAGAAGATGAGGATTTCAAGGAGGTGTTTTAGTAGTTAGAGGGACAAATTTATATAGAATAAGGTGATGGAAATTATCACTATCATTTCTAGAATCATTTACTCTACAAGCTCAACAATATATGTGTTCCTAAAGGTGAACAATTGGAACTTATCATAGAGGCTCACACCTCCAAGGTTGCAGGAAATTTTGGTGTTGCGAAGATAGTTGTAAACTTAAAGAGGTATGTTTTCTAGCCTAGAATGTAATAATATGTGGCATGGTATATTAGAGGAATTATACTTTTTTTTACCAACAATCCCAATAGCTAGAAGAAAGGTCTATTCCATCCCTTAACTGTACCTACTCGACCTTGGGAAAGTACTTCCATGGATTTTGTGAGAGGTTTACCAACAATCAAGAAGGGACATGACTATATATTTATGGTAGTTGATAGGTTCAACAAAATGCGCATTCTCATTTCTTGTAAAAATACCATCAATGGAAAAGAAGCAGCAAACAAGTTTTTTGAATAAGTCTGGGTTCCTTTTCGAATACCAAGGAGCATCATACTATACATGGATACCATATTTCTCAGTGAATTTTGGACTACATTGTGGGAGAATATGGAAACTAAGTTCAAGATGTATAGAGCATTCCATCAACAAACAAATGGGAAAATGGAAGTAGTCAATAGGAATTTGGTGCATCTTTTAAGAGGTTGAAATCAAAAGAATATGAATATCTGGGATTAAAGTATGATCTATATACAAAACTCTTATAATAGAATAGTCCACACTTATACTAGTAAGTCACCTTTTGAAACTTTCTTTGGAAAATTTCCACCTTCACCCTTATATGTTATATATGGAAAACAAGGAGTGAGGGAGCACCTCACAGGAGATGCATTACAAGAAGAAAAATTTGTTGAGAAGATTAGGAAACTCCATTTGAAAGCACTATAGATGTTGAAGAAGTCATAGGGAAAGTACAAGGATAGACATGAATAACAGAGAATAGAGAGAACATTTAGAGTGGGAGATAGAGTATGGTTATAGTTGAATAAGGAAAGTCTATAGGGTCCTAGTAAGAAGATGAAGGTTGTGCGGTATGGTCCTTTTGAGGTATTGGAAATCATAGGAGATAACGCCTATAGACTCAGTCTACCCCATACATGCACATTTACTCAGTAGTGAATATGGATAATATCAAACTCCATGAGCCTTCCATGTTGTATCAGGAGGAGGAGAAGGTCCTACCTTCCATAGAGGACTTAGCACTAGATCCTTAGGTAGTGTTATAAGAGGACAAAGTTTTTCAGAAGCAGTCCAGAACTTTAAGACAGGGGTAGCATGACCTTTGGAAGATTGGGTTGGAAGGAAATTTTTTATGAAAAGAAAAGTGGTACTCAAGATATAAGGTAGAGGAAAAATTTCTTCACATTATTCAATAAACTTTTTCAAAATCCTCCCTAAATGGGGAGGCATTATATGGATTGGATCAATATATTATTTTTCATCTATATTGATTCTTTTAGGGTGGGAAAAATTGGAGGAATCAACCTGTAGGGTCATTTTAGTGGCATGTCCCATTTTAGAAAATTGGGATCTACAACCTTTTGAATCCATTATAAGGAATTAAATGGATTTTTTTTGGATTTTGGTGTTTGTAGCTTCATTTTCTACAGTTAGAAACCTTTATAATGGTGTAGACAATGTGTCAATTGGATTTTGTATGAAAACTTTATGCCTCCCACAAGTTGATCTATCATGTTGACCACCATGGTATGATAGGACGACATGTTAGGACCCATTACTCATGCATATGGGGCTATCCATGTGAGGAATTTAAAGAATATTCTAGAAGGTTTAAAATCCTACCAAAATTGAGGGTTGAGGAGGTCAAAAACCTACCCCTACATGGCTATTGATATTTGTGAAATATAGAGCCACTAGGAGGACAAGGGGTTCCATCCTATATTATTGTATTTTGTTCCATAGAGGAGAAGAACAACTGGGAGTGGGAAATTAGAGAGAATTTAACAGAGGGGGTAAATTTTCCATAACATCCTAAAAATCCATAAGTCTCAAGTAACTGAAAAGAGAATGCCTTCCCCTTTGTACTTGCATTATTTTCATACCATAGAAAAGAGAGTAGAGCATCCTCACCTTCTAAATGGGTTTTCTCTCGTAAGTATTTTCGAGAGAAAATAATTGTGTTATCTTGTGGATGGTGTCCAATTTTATTTTACTACTCACTATTTTCCACATTTTATCTATTTCATGCATAAAAAGAAAAATCGGTAACTAAATATTCTAGAATCTAAAAGAATTTATCCTTCATAGTGTAGATTTTTTTTTTATTTAGCAGGTTTGTTCTAATGAAATGTTCCAGTGGAATATCCACTAAAGTTTAGAGATAAAACTATCATAATAAATATGGAAAACTCATTGAGATAGTCTTGATGAATTTGAGAACACCATTCGACGTGTTCATGTCAAATTTCCATACCAGCTAGAAAGCATGCAAGGAAGATGGTACTGATTGCACCTTTAAATATTTGTCTTTCCTTTTGATTGTCAATCAATATAGACTTCTTAAATAAGGGAATATTGGTGGTAAACATCAATCCCACTTGATCCTCAAGGGAAAGAGAATGTTGGATGACAAGGATTGAGTACAGTTTGATACCTCTACGTGGAGACTTGAATTCCATGACTAGAAACCTAAGGGACAGATAGGTGCACCCTGGAAACATAAAAAAAATAAGACATGTTAGTACCGTGGAAATAATGGACATGAGGAGAAAGTATGATATAATATGGGAGGTGATTTAGAGGATAATTTTAAATTCCTTGAAGGACAAGTGTTCGTTGTACCCCAACCTATTGATAATTTCACCTTCCAAGTCGAAACCTCTCACACCGTTATGGGAGGTATGATCTGCATTGGATCATTATATTATTTTTAATATATCTTGATGCTTTCGAAGTGGAAACAATTTGAGGAATCATCTTTTAGGGTCATTTTAGCAGGAGGTCCCAGTTTGGAAAATTGGGTTCAGAACCTTCATGAGCCAATGTTGTGTCATTAAATAGAATTTGTTTGGGTTTTTTTTTCCTGAACCCTATGCACACCCTTTTAATGGTGTTATACACTTTGATACATTTCCAATGGTGTATACCATTCACCAATCGGAGTTTGTATGAGAAATTTATGCCTCTTGCAAGTTGACCTATAGTGTTCAACACCATTGTAGGAGAGGATGTCATGTCATCCCCCATTACTCATGAATTTCAATATGATTCTAGAAGTTTAAAAGCCTTACCACAATTGAGGGCTAAGTAAGTAAAAAACCTACCCCTAGTGGTTATCGAGATATGTTAAATACCAATCCATAGGAGGATAATGGGTTCCATTCTATGTTATTGTATTTTGTTCCAAAGAAGAGTAGAAAAAACAGAGGGGGTTAATTTTATGTATCATCCTAAGGCCACAGGTATCAGGTAACTCCATAGAGATTTCCTTCTCCTTTGTACTTGCATTATTTTCATACTAGAGAAAAGACAACAATAATATTGTGTTTTCTCTCATAAGCGTTTACAGAAAAAATATTTGTGTTATCTTGTGGATGGTGTGTGACTGTACTTTATTGTTCTATATTTTCCACAATTTATCTATTTCATACACAAGCATAAAATGAGTAACTAAATATTCTAGAATGTAAAGAAATTTAACCTTCATAGTGTAGATTTCAGTTTTTATTTATCAAATATGTTGTGACGAATGGAATATCCACAACAATTTACAGTTCAATTTTGCATATGATCAAAAGTTTATTCTTATTTTTGGTAAGTTTGTTCATTGGATAAAGACTAATCTTCTTACGAAAGCACACTATGTAAAAATCCAACAAAATAATAAAAATCAATAATACTATTTGTTTCTCTTTGAACTTTCATCTAAAGGAAAAGTTGTAACTTAGCATGAGTGTTTAAGAGAAACTACAAGAAATCCATCCACTCTCACACCTTTCGATTTAAGGCTTTCTTAACCCAAGGGGGGATTCCCTACATGTCAAACTAAGTCAAATTGTTGAGAGTTGAAGGGAAGTTCTATGACTTAGTTTTATTAAGACAACTTGACATTATTCACCTTCAAGAGAAGAGACAAAGTTAAAGTTGCATGTGAATAATAGGTTGAATTTACCAAGTGTGAACAAGCTCAACGGTTTCAGTTCCCACTCTATATTCTCCTTGCAAAGTAAAAGTGAATTCTTCTTCAATTTCTCATACACCATCATGTTTAGGGATACTTTTGGGCCCCAAAATATTAACTGAATGAGGTGATGAAACTTTTCCTCTACCTTCTCCCTGGAGTACCACTTTTATTTTCCTGGAAGTTTTCCTGTCAACCCAATTTGCCAAAGGTCATGTGTTATAGCAAGATTTTCCTCACCATTGCTATATTGCATAGAGGGACTTTTTCCATTTCCCTATGCGGGATTATTATCCCTTTTTGATGAATCGAGAGATAAAAATTAACATTTTTTCCACATATACGCACCCTATAAGCTATGCAACAAGCATATACATAGGTTGCTCCACTACAACCTATGTACATCAGGATTTGTGCCAAAAAATACAAAAATGAGGTTGGGTTTCCATGTCATGACAGAAGATATTTGATCCTTGGCCTTCCACATACTGGAAACATTCTGACTCAGCCCTTCAGTTTCATTCTGAAGGCTATAAAAGAAAAATTTTGAGCTATGGAAAATAAGGAGAAAGAATTCAACTTTGAGAGCAAAGTTACTCTGGAGAAATTAATTCATATTGAGTCAGCATCCCTTTGTCCCTCAAGTATGAACACAGTGTTCAGCCCCCAAGCTCTTTCCCTATTGTTGAGAGAACCTCATTGACTCTCTCTTATGAGCTTGCCTTTGGTTGAGGATTGAAGTGTTGGGGGCCCAGTTGGAAGGAACTTGGTTTCTTGGTTTTGAACCGTGTTGACACAAAAGTATGTAATGTTGTCACTTTTGCTGATCAATTATTGATAGAAATACTCATTTCCCATCCTATTGGTATATTGCAAATGTATGATTATCATCCATGGGCATGTTTGTAATTTTTATTGATGGATTATGCTATGTAATGTGCTAACCCCTTTATATCATCACTATATACTTTCTCTACCCATTTGTTAAGAAATTATTGCAAGTATAAAGCTTTGGGTCAAAGTGTTCAACTGTGGAACATCATCAAATGTTGGACCAAGGTAAACCTCTTTCTTATTTTCCATATTAGTTCATACAACATATGTTGGAATTGAGTTTATTTCCGCATTCATACCTGTCTATTGTGGTTTACCCTTGGCCATAGAGAGTTTTTCCCTCGTAACAGAAATGGTGATTCTGTTGGGGATATATCTTCCTTCTAAGGGTTGAAGTACTTTTTATTCTTGCATTGCTCTTTTTCCTTTGTGTTTCTTGTCGTATCACTGCTTGACAGATTTTGTTCACTCTGGGTCTGAGTTTTTAGCCTTATTTCCTTTCCCTAGCCTTGTTTTAAAGCATATACACCCCTTTTGCCCAAACAGTTGGATATACCCACTTACTGTCTCACTGCAGGATGTGTATATATGCCATGTTCTCTTGAACAACCGCATATACCACTTCTCTTTGCTTGTTTTCTTGGTTTAGTGATTGTTGTGTGAGTTTTGAGGATTGTTGAGCCTTCTTAGGCCTTTGTAGTGCCTGTTGATTTTCTCTAGGTTGACAGGAAACCTGTTGGGGGTTGAATTTTTGGGCATAGTCTTTCTCTTTGTTTTTCATCCTTGTTGTTCTTGAACCCTGGGCTGTTTGCCTGGCTTCTTGGTATTTTGCTTGAGTTATTTCATTTATACATAGTAGAATTTATATATTAGGTTGCTTTACAGTGCATGCATTTTCTCTTTAATATATTGAAAATACAAAAAAAATAGGCATTTTGCATTGGTTAACATTTTTTTCTTTGATCCTTTATCATTAGCTTAGTTCATTCAGCAAAATATTGCATTTTACTTCTGAATTGCAGAGTTTAAATTGAAAATTGCACTACTTTTATTAGCATATCATTCATTGAAAAGTTAAAGATAGACTTTGCATTATATTCATATTCATTTTCTTCCAGAGACATAACGTCATGAGTTTTTCTTCCATATCCTTTTGAGTAATCACGACCAATAAAATTTACGCTTTAAACTAAAATTGATTAGTCACAGTTTTATTTTTTAGGGTGCACAAACTAGTCTAGGATTTAGTGCCTTGGAATAGGATTTTGTGAGTAAACTTCTCCAAGGCAATTAAATCAACATATGTGTCTGAGACAGCGAGTTGAGAATTCCATTGTATAATTGGTAATATCAGGAGGCTCCACTCACACCGGAGTTAATCATGAGGTTGCGTGAAGTTAGTTGAAGGGATAACCCCTAGATACTCACCTAGCGTTAGAGATATTTCTGTGGATTTATTCATATTTGGGGATGTTTCTAGTACCCATACCTGTATGAGAGGTGATGCTTTCAAGGTTTTGGGATTTTTTACCCTGCCCATAGGGTGATACAGACTTATGACTTCACCGTTGTGCATTGGTTATACAGTTGTTTATTAGTTTCTTGAATTAGGTATCTCATAGGTTACTTGCAGGGGTTATTCTTCTTGTACCCTGGGTTAGATAGGGGTCAAACAACACACAACCTTTATGGAGGATTATCTCTCCAGGGGGATCTGACCGACTAGATTTTAAGCCCACGAGGGCCCCTATAACTGATTTTGTTACCTCCAAACTTTAGCAGGGAGTCTCAAGTCCCTCTTGGATGAGACATACCTTGTTTAGCGAGGAGGACACTCAGCCACTTTAGCCCATTTGCATGCATATTGGTCGTTTGAATTTTTGGTATGCTCTTTGACTACTAGTTGGCCTTAGGATATATTTTTATTTTGTAGAGTCATAAGTCATTGTGGATTTAGACCAGCTTCCTCACCGGTCCCGTCGATTGTTACAGTTACCACCAATTTTTGAGTTCTTTCCTTCTAAAAGGCGTAGGTTTATCAAGCATGGTACACACACATCCACCTTTCAGAATTGTGATTCCAAAAGGATGAGTATTGAGTCCAGTCTTCAAAACACTGGGAGTTCTTCGATTCCCATACCCACTATAATTAATGGCACCCCTTTGACTCCTGCATCCACTATAGTTGCAGGGTTGGAGGCTTATACTGGTACTATTGCTCGGCCTATAGTTAATGCTTCATCTCTCGCCTCAAACCCTTTTGGGGGTTTTGGCCACTCACCGAGTTACAATTTTTAGTCCATCCCTATGGCTTCTAGTCCATTTTCTTATGGCATGCCTAACTGCACGTCCCAAGTTTTTACTTCCATCCCAGCTGTTGGCCCTAACGCTAACCTTGGACTTGGGGGAACTACACCTCCTTACACTATTTTCCCATTTGGTGGTTCTCATATTCCCCAAATGAATCCTAATGTAAGAAGTGCCCCTCTTAATAACCCTGGATCTAATCCTTCTACAACTGGATGGAACAACCCAGCTAGCGGACAAGTTTATCCCTACATCCCTACCCCTTCGGTGTCGATTCCAACCAATACTTTTGGTATGACGAATCCACTTCACTCCTCTAGATTCCCATCTGGAGGAGTTCAGTCTTACACTTTGGGCAACCCCCAACCCAGATCCAATCGGGTTGGGGGAAATTTTCACAACCCCTAGTTCGGATCTAATCCGGTCGGGGGAAATTGCCATAATTCTTATCAGAACATTCCTGCTAGAATGATGCCCAACCCATCCTATACGAATCATCCCAGAGGAGGGCCTTATAATTATGGACAGGGATTTGGTACTTACCCGAACCCTAGATGGAATGCAGTTCCCAACACACAATATTTCTCGAGAGGATGGGGCCAAATGTCGCAACCCCGTCTCCATTTTCTGGCCACACTCAATTTGTCAGACTTGGCTAAGTTAATGAATGACCCATTAGTTAATCATCCCTCATGGCCCCCCATCCCCACCAAACTTTTTTCAGACATTCCAAATTTTGAGGGTAAGAATGGAGAGGACTCTGGTGAACATGTTACTACCTTTCACCTTTGGTGCTCATTGAATTCCCTAAACCACGATTCCATTAGATTACGACTTTTTCAACACACTCTCATTAGATTTGCTTCACAATGATATATTGAGCTACCGAGGGGAACATATGGATCATTTAATCAATTGATAGCGGACTTTCTCAACCACTTTTAGTTGCCCATTCGTTATGATGTTGGCCTCAAACTTTTATCGACTTTACGCCGGGACATCGCCACTCATATCTTAGTTCATATCCAGGAGTGGCGTAGACAGAGGCGGTTTATTAAGACCCCCATACCCCCGGAATTTCTTATAGAATGGATTCTAAAGTCTTTGCACCCTCCTATATCGAAGGATGTTTCCACTTCTGGGGTCTCAAACAAGGAAGAATCCATCTTTAGATCCCAACAATTAGATTTGATACATGCTTAGTCTGGGATGTTATATCACCTTCTTCCAGAAGCACCACGATCAAATTACGATCCTAGGAAAAAACCTGGACCTCATGCCAATGGAATTGTAGGATCCACTAATGTAAATCCCGAAGACTCGACAATGAAGTCTGTCAGAGGGTCAACTTCATCAGGATCCTCCAAACCCACCCAATCAGTGGATGTACATTCTGTACAGTCATCGAAAAAACCAAATGGTGACCAACAACCAGATGGGAATAAAAGGAAAGGTCGAAACAACTATAAGGGTGGGAAAAATGGTAACAAACCCAAGGACAAATATAATTATGGGAAGAAAAATGATAACATTGGAGAGGGAAAGAAAGAGAAATGTAAGGTGAAGTTTCCTTTTAAACTTTGTACCAATGACCACCTTACACATTTATTCCCCAAACTCGCGGGCTATGAGACTATTAAACATACCACCCACTGTGTTGACAAATCCATTCCCACACAATAAACACTTAGGCTGGATCTCTTTGAACGCTGGAAATGCACCCAATGGAGATCAAAACCCACCGTCGCAATATGGCAACTGTGTTTGTATCAATATGGTCGATGAAAAAATCTATGTAGCCACCCGTTCTCGAGATTATAGTTGTTCAGAGATTATATCTCTTCAAAATATAGTACTGGCCTAGAATCTCCTCCTCCCCCTCCAGAGATGAACCTACAGATTGAGAAACCAAAGCCATCGCCTTGTATTCTGAAATGAGTACTCAAGCATTCTACTCACAACCCTAATTCTAGAGCCGCCCAAAACTACTCTATCATTGAGGATCTGGGCCAAACACCTTATGCGATGTCGGCTTTGGAGGTACTCCAGATGTGTCCTTCACAAAGGAATGCCTTGTTCTCTACCTTAGGAGCTCTAGAGCCTAGTGGATTGAAACTCATCAAGTTTGATGTCACAGATGTGAAGACTTGTTTACCCTACCATGTGGCTTTCCAAATCTACGTGGAGTATTCCAAGTATAATATAAAATGAGAAGTCATTGATGAAGGTGTTGCCACCTGTGTGAAGTCCCTGGTATGTTGGAAAGATCTCGACTCTCTGACCCTTTCCAAGTCATCGAACATGTTTACTACATTTGACGGCCATTTCTTCTGCCCTCATAGTATTCTCCCCACCTTTTTGGTCTAGATAGGTGGGAAGACGGTAGAGGTGTAATTAGAGGTAGTTGACACACCTCTCAATTATAATATGTTACTAGGTCGCAATTGGACCTATGCTATGGTCGTTTTCATATCGCCCATTTTTTGTATTCTTTGTTTTCCTCATCAAGGCGAGATCGTGACTATCGACCATTTATCCTTTGCGTACATTAGTCGTAATGCATATTTTGGACCATAAATCCTTATGATCAACAATTCTCATCCAACAACTGAGAATATCAGCATCGGAATGTATTCTTCCCTCATGGGTACCTTCAACTTATCGGCACCGATTCACCACATTTACACCATGTCCAGTAGGCCTGCTTCAATCAGGAGGTCCATACATTTCCGCACTTCCTATTTTAGTGATCCATGGACCCTACCCTCTCTGACTTCATCGGCTGAAGGATAGTTGCATGATAGCATGGCTATGCCACTATCGACAGTGGAGATTGCGTATCAAGTTGTTCTAGACTCTTCTACCGATCCCTATCCTGTTACCTCTCCGATGGATGAGGAGGATCCTATTCTGTATGGGCCACCTTGTCATCCTACTCACATGATTTCCTAGATGATACTTTTCCTTCGGATGAAGACATCCTCGAAAGAATCAAGCAAGATGATTTTCGTTCTACCTTGAGTGAGATATTCGGCCACGTCGTAGTTCCACTTGATACGCGCGACATTTATGTTGAGGTAAATATGGCGAGTATTTATCCTACCATCCCGATCGATATCTCTGGTACCCCTAGCAATATTGAGAATGTAAATATAGGTGCATATTGTTCGCTAGAAGAAATTATGATCTACACCAAACTCTTCAAATAATTTCAAGATGTATTCGCTTGGTCATACGAAGAGATGTTAGGTATCAACCCCCGTATTGTCAAACATGAGATTAGGACTTATCCATATGCTAAACCTATTCAACAACGTATTAGAGATGTAAATCCTAGGAAGGCCCCTGCTATTAAGGCAGAGGTGGAGAAGCTACTTAATGCTCACTTCATCTACCTGGTTCCCTTGACCGAATGGGCATCCAACCCTGTTCGCGTGAAGAAAAATAAAGGAACCATCCGTGTGTGTATGGAATTTCATGACCTAAACAAGGCTTGTCCTAAAGATAAATTCCCCATGCCTTTCATTGATCATATTCTCGATGAGTGTGCGGGAAGCCAGATATTTTCTTTTATGGATGGATTTCTAGGATATAATCAAATCCAGATCAAACCTAAAGACCAACACAAGATGACATTTATATGTCCTTGGTGTACTTTTTCATACCAAAAAATGCCTTTTGGCCTTAAAAACTCTAGACCAACCATCCAACGTGCCATGAATTTCAATTTTCAGGATCTTAAGAACATAGTCGAAGCCTACCTTGATGATCTTACTGCTCAATCTAACAAGAGAGTGGATCATGTTATACACCTTTGGCTAGTTTTTGTAAGACGACGTTACTATAGAATCTGGTTAAACCCTCATAAATGCATCTTCTATGCCAAGTCTAGTCGTCACTTAGGATTTTTAGTTTCTAAGACCAGGATCATGGTAGATCCTCTTAAGGTTGAGGCAATACTTCAATTTCCTCCCCCATGCACAATAATACAACTTCAAGGTTTACAAGGGAAAGCTAACTTTCTACGTCGTTTCATAATGAACTATGCCAATATCACTAAGGGTTTAATGCACCTCTTGAAGAAAGACACTCCTTTTATATTGGATGAGCGAGCCCAAGATTCTTTCGACGCTTTGAAGAAATATTTGGTATCAACCCCTCTACTGAAATCCCCTGATTACAGTAGAGATTACTTGTTGTATATTGTCGCGTCTCTTGAGACGATTGGTATGGCTCTAGTTCAAGAGGATGATGATCTCCATGAGCACATCATCTACTATTTTAGTCAAAATCTATTCGACCCTGAGCTTAATTACTCTCATGTTGAAAAGATAGCTTTGGATATCGTTCATGCAGTTCAACGTTTACGTCACTATATATTTCTTTGAAAAACTACTATGGTTGTTGTTGTGAATCCATTTCAATACGTCCTCACTAGGTGTATCATAGGCGGGAAATATAATAAGTGGATTGTCATCCTACAAGAATTTGATCTCAACTTTGCTTCGGCCATGTCCAAGAAATCACTAGTTGTTGCAGAGTTAATATCTAATTTTCCATGATTCGAAGAGGATGTTATCCATGTCGATCTGTTTGTAGACAAACACATTTTCCTTGTCTCGTCGTCTGATCCCTGGTATGGAGACATTGTTTTATATCTTCAAACCTTGAAGTTCGCTCAACATCTCTCACGAGATGATCGACTACTCATTAGATACCAAGCTATAAAGTATACCATAGTTAGAAACACTTTAGATTACTGAGGAATAGATACTATCTTGCATCATTGATTAACCCACGAGGAAGCCGAGTCAGTCCTAAACGATTGCCACAAAGGGGATTGTGGTGGTCACCTATTCGGACTTACGAAAGCCCAAAAAATCATGCGATATGGTTATTTCTGGCCCACTATCTTTAAATATTGTATCGAAGTAGTTAAGAAGTGTCACCCCTGCCAAGTGTTCACTCAAAAGATGTGCTCGCATCCAACCCCTCTTCACCCAGTCATTATTGTCGGTCCCTTCACCAAGTGGCGAGTAGATTTCATCGATTGCAACCCAACTTCGACTAGGGGGTATCAACACATTATCGTGGTCGTCGACTACTTCACTAAGAGGGTTGAGGCCATGCCTACCATAAAATCTGATGGGAAGATTGTAGCCTTCTTCATGTTCAACCAAATTATCACTCGGTTCGGTATCCCGAGTGAGATTGTCACTGATCATGGTAGTCACTTTCAGAATGAAATGAAGGTAGAAGTAGCATCTAAGATGCAGTTTAGACACATCCAGTCATCCCGTTATTACCCCAGGCAATGGACAAGTAGACATTGTCAACAAGTCTCTCAAGACCATTTTGCAAAAAACTGTCAGTTGGAGTAACTAAAATTAGCACATCATGCTATATCCCGTGCTTTGGGCATACCGAACCTTGGTTAAGACTACCATCGGATTTTCCCCTTTTCAGTTAGTGCATAGTGTGGAGTCGATCCTTCCCATTGAATGTGAAATCCCTTCTCTCAAGTTGGCAGTCGAGATCCTACCTGACACTTCGGATTTAGAGTGATGCCTTGTGAAACTAGAGAGTCTTGATGAGCAACATCGGGACGCCTTTACAAATATCGAGGAAAACAAGAAACGTGTTAAGGTTTAGTACAAAAAGTTTGTCTATCCCTAGCTGTATATTGAGGGTGGCTCGGTCCCCTTGTATGATCAATCCAAAGAACCGCTAGGGGCAGGCAAGTTTAAAACCACGTGGCATGGTCCTTACATCGTGTGATGGGTCCTAGAAAAAGGAGACTATGAGTCAAAAGATTATGAAGGGAATAAGTTGACCGAGCCCATAAATGGGCTCTACTTGAAAAGGTATTACACTTGAGCCCTAGGATTCAGTAGAACTCTTTGTATACTAATGTAAATTTAGTGTATATACATCCTTTTTTTCCTTTTCTTTTATCTTTAGTTTTCTTATCTCATTTTCCCTTTGTTGGCAGATGTCAACAGAGTTTTCGGTCTACCTAGGATTCATAGACGGAGCCATTCGTCATACATGGAGCTTGGCTTCCACCGCTTGGGTGGTTTACTCACCCGAGGGTCTACTGGTATCTTCATGTGGCGCATGCCTAGGGCCATCCATGAAAAACATGGACAAATATAGCGTCATCATAGAACTTTTTCACGATGCTATCTCACATGGTATTCTCTCTTTAGAAGTTTGCCTGGATTCCCAGTTAGTAGTATGTCAGTTGAACGGTCATTACTGCATGCGTGATCCTACTTTACTCCATCAATTCCTATGGGTACGTCTTTTATAACGACAATTTGATTTTATTACAGATTATCACATTCCTAGGAGTTCTAATCATGTATTTGATGCCTACGCTAACTATGTTTTAGATTGGAATTTGTCACATTAATAAAACAAAGAAAACCATTAACTCAATGTACACATTGTAAGATATAAGTAGAGTCAGAGATCCCTTTTTATATATTTAAAAAATATGGTGTTTATATTACAAAAATTGGGGCTAAAACCCTCAAAATACGTATACAGCCGATATACATATCCCAATACATCTACGCCTATGGCACCGAATGTGCATCATGACAGAAAACCATGATGCTTGTGAGATGTCCGAAGAGTCATACCTAGGCTTTAGGTACACCAACCACCTTTCGTTGCATGGATTCAAGTAAATCCTCTACCTGAACCATAGGAATCCTCTATGTCAAATGAGAAAGGTTACCCTGCACATTCTGTAGGACCCTCTCCGCTTCTCCTCCAACTGCCTCATCTCCCCTGTTCCTCTGTTTATGTCGAAGGAATCCTTCTGGTCGTCATGGACCCACATCTGCAATTACAGAAATATCTAGTTAATATTCAAACACCATTCAAAAATATTTTTGTTCCTTAAATACAAAAATACAAAAAAAATGATATATGTAAAAACGTTTTACCTATGGAGACATAGGCGGCCTCTGGTGGAAGATACATATCTGGGTCTCCTCCGAAATCGATCCCCATATTGGGATAGTCATCCAGAGAAATGATTTTTCTCTTCCACCAGAAGAAAAAATCATCATTGTAGGGTGTCGACAACCTAACTCCCCCCTGTCGTCTCATGACTTCGATCCACCATGCCATAGCTGGATCATGTGGTCCCCTAGGAAGGATATCTACTCTAGGTCCCAAAACTCGAAGCCACTCAAAAAAGAAGATGCAAAGAATAGAGGCAAACCCAAAGTTTCACTAACCCTCTTGTTTTCACTTTGTCAACTGGCCTTCTCGATGCTTGATGCAATGAGGCTGAACCTATGATCCTGGTAAGAATGAGCACAATGATCTTCAAACTAAGGTTATTGATCTCCTGGATGGGGACTTGACTCCCCACCATGGGAGTCTCTGCTACATAGTGGACTTCGATATACTCCTCAATATTCATCCCACACCCTGCTCTGTGTGACTTGAGGTTCACAACCTCTACTCGGTGTGATAGACCAGTCAAGAAGTAGATTCCCTCTACTTCGATCCTTAACGGTTGTCCGTCAAGGATAAATCTCTCGCTATCAAGATCCCAATAACCCACCAACATTTCCAACAACCTCACTTGGGCCCTCATTCCTTTGAGAGCCCAAAACTTGTAAAAACCAAATATTTTTAAATCCTATTGATCCACTGAATCATGATCCACAGCTGCATCTACATCATCATGCTCTCGCTCTCTCCATTCCAAGACCATCTTGCAAAAAAAAGTCAAATTTTGAGTTAAGAACCCCCTTTTTTTGCCAATTGCGTACGTATACGCAGCTTACATGCCCACAGTCACATGTAGGGCTTAATACATGCTCCCTATGGTTAACATGGGGGAGTATACCTAGTTGTACATGCGACCTACACAAGGAAACCCGCATATACCAAAAATCCTAATTTACGCCCTCAAAAACTAAAAATTGGAAACCTAATTCAAAAATGTAATCCACTGAATTTGAAGAGGATGAGATGAAGAGTTACCTGATCCAGATGGCTTGTGATTTCATTGCTCGATGGTCGCACAATCGTCGTTTGAATCCTGGACGTATTTTTCATCCAAATTGTACTATTTGGGTAAAAATCAAAATGATAGAGTAATTTTTTATTTTATTACTATTTATGAATTATTTTTACCCACTTTATATAGTTTCATGCTATTTTTTAACCTAATAGACTAATTCAATAATGGTTTTAAGCTGTTTTTGTAGTTTTGACTCAATTTTCTTTTAGATTTCAACATCTTGGTTGGCCCTTCGTCTCCTCGAGAAGGTATTTTCATAAACTAGCATATAGGATAGGTATTTATTCCATCGTGCATTTTACATTATCCTATGACTATTGCTTTTCACGCCTTAGGTACAAACCCATTTATTGCGATGACCCTCCATCTGCTATAAGTAGCATCGTTAATAAATGGTAGAAACTTACCAAACATGGGTACCCTAATTAGATCCTTTTTGTCATTTGGTGCCCATGCCGAATTTTTCCTTGGGACTGGGAGTCCATTATAATTTGATACATGACCTTATGATGAGCCTCATTTCTCATTCATACACATGCAACGTTATTACCTGCGGACTCCCAAAAATGAGTCTTGATTAAGCTCTTTTCCGGCTCGTCTAAAAAACCAAAAATATTTTTGAGTGATTTGTCCCTTTTACACTCATTAAAATCGGACTTGAAAGGTCATGAGACTTAGTTAAGATATTTTCCGACTCGTTATCAAAAATAGAAAAGATTACCGAGTGAAATTGTCTTTTTCACACTCGTAAATTGGATTTGAAAAGACGTCTATTTATCACAAGTTTACCCCTTTTTCACACCAAGTTGTCTAAAAGACATAGAAAATGACATTTATTGGCTTTAAGTTCTGATTGCATCTTATGCCCTTGCTTGCAGTATTGAGCCTTTAGCCAGTTCTCACTTTGCGTTATAAATTGTTGCCTAAATAGTTTTTGAATCCTCAACCAAATAAATCATTGTTTATATCCTTCGCAATTTGGCACCCTATACCCTTGAGGGAACATCACCCCGAGTGTCCATCTCCTGCATGCATTCCCCTGCATTGAGAATAGGTACGTTCCACTGCTGGAACTAGTTTTTCTTACTTGCGACACTCATTCCCTCCTCTGTATCATAGCATTCATTTGTTATGAAAAAAAAAAAAAAAGACGGGTGGGAAGGGAGTACTATATTGTAATTGGCAGTTGTTGTGTCACCTTTGAACATAGCACAAAGTTGTTGAGTCCTTGAATCATCATAATTTTGGGTTTAGCATGGCCTTAGGAAGTTAATCTAGTTACAGAGTTTTCTCTACCAACTGGTTACTCTTCCAGTCCCTATAGAGAACATTATTGATGCCCTCTGCATCTAATAGTCACATCATTGAGTCTATGTTGTCAGAGTCCACCATATGTCTCATGCTCTTGTTAAAAGGAATTTTATCAACCTGTATTGGCCAATCCTCAGAAATCTTGACTTTGCATGTCGGCCATACCCTTAGTTTGTCTCAGAATCACATGATACTATGGTCTTATCATGCACCCTAGCCCTACTTACATCATTGGTAGGTCACCTTGAACCCAACAATCGACACTTTATAATTAGTCGTTGACTAGGCGGTTTCCCTTGTGTTCGATGAAAAGACTTCTATTCAAACTTTGGTATTTGTCCAGTGTCTTGGTTTCCATTAGCCTTATTGATTGTTTCCTCGCCTTTGTTAGCATCTTTCATCATTGGCTACTATTCAAAGGGTCTTTTTCATGTACCACTTGCATTTGGCACACGTAAAAGATACACATGGTCATTGGTTTGTGAACATGTCCTTCATACAATCTCCACTGAATCATGAAGCTCTTACTTTGTTCCTCATGATGACTTATGAGAGATGCCTTAATGCTCTCCTTTCAGTGAGTGTCTTTCCATCAACTTCGGCTCATTTATTTTGGATATGAGACCTAGAGTTTTGTGAGTGTCTTGAGGCTTGTAGTCATAAGTGGTAGGCTCTCTCACCATTGACAGATGGGCATACATCAATGTCTCCTAATCAATGGATTTCTCAAGTGTTTGACACCAACTCCTTTATTCGCACTTGTAGAAATGTACTCGGTGCCTTGATACCTACTTTCATTATTGGTAGGTTGTCTCGCATTTGTTAATGGTATACCTCAATGTCCGATAATCAAACGATGCCTCATCATGTTCGACCTCAACTCCTTTTTTCACATGATGTAGACTTGCACCTTGGCGGATTGTGTAGAAGACTTGAAGACATCACTATGTGGCCACATCTTTCTTAAGTTGTTGTTTCCTTTTCATGGGACCAACACCTATTTGACTTCAATGATCATGGGAGATCAATTTGTACTCCATGGTATACATATATATTTAGAATGATTTTGAGATTGGTTTCACTGGGCCTTGTTCGTGACTATGACATATTTTGGCATGCAACCATATTTGTATTTGCCTATTCATGGCCATGAACACTTGTTTGGTATAATTTCCACATGGATATGCATTGTATTCTTGGCATCCATGTATGCAAAGTCAGTACATAATGTAATAAGAAATTGAGTTAGTCCAGTTGGTTCTCTACCACTCCACTTTTGTGTTATTTATAATGTATTTCGGTCATCGCAGATACTCCGATGATCTCACACATTAGGGGGCATCTGTTATAGAAATATTTTCCTCACCATTGCTATCTTTCACAGAGGGCCTTTTTCCATTTCCCTATGCAGGCTTATTATCCATTTTTGATGAATCCAGAGGTTAAAATTAGTATATTTTCCACATATACACGCCCTATAAGCTATTCAAAAAGTGTATACGCAGGCTGCTCCACTACAGATCATGTACATTGGGATTTTTTCCAAAAAATACAAAAATGAGGTCGAGTTTCCATGTCAAGACATAAGATATCTAATCCTTGGCCTTCCACATACTGCAAACTTTCTGACTCACCCCTTCAATAGAATTTTAAAGGCTATATAATAATAATTTCAAGCTATGGAAAAGAAGGAGAAAGCATTCAACTTTGAGAGCAAAGTTACTCCGGAGAAATTACTTCATATTGAGTTTGCATCCCTTTGTCCCTCCAATCTGAACACAGTGTTCAACCCTCAAGATCTTTCCCTATTGTTGAGAGAACCTCATTGAATCTCTCTTATGAGCTTGCCTTTGGTGGAGTATTGAAGTGGTGGAGGCCCAGTTGGACAGAACTTGGTTTCTTGGTTTCGAACCATGCCGACACAAAATTTTGTAATGTTGTCACTTTTGTTGATCAATTATTAATAGAAATACTCCTTTCTCTTCCTATTGGTATATTTCAAATGTATGATTATTATCCATGGGCATGTTTGTAATGTTTATTGATGGATTATGCTATATAATGTGCTAACCCCTTTGTATCATCACTATATACTTGCTCTGCTCATTTGTTAAGAACATATTGCAAGTATAAAGCTTTGCATCGAAGTGCTCAATGGTGGAACATCATCAAACGTTGGATCGAGATAAACCTTTTTCTTATCTTGCATATTAGTTCATACAACATATGTTGGAATTGAGTTGATTTCTACAGTCATACCTGTCTGTGTGGTTTACCCTTGTCCATAGAGAGTTTTCCCCTCATAACATCATGTTTCTCCTATATTGTAGTTATAGACCACTTCTTCAAAATGGTGTCATTTTCTAACTCGACTAAGTCATGTATGGAAGGTAGGACCTCCTCCTCCTCTTGATCCAACATGGAAGGCTCATAGAATTTGAGATTCTCCACATTCACTATTAAGTAAATTCACATGTATGGGGGTAGAGTGAGTTTTTATCTATTATCTACCACCTTCTTCAATACATCAAAAGGACCATACCGCAGATCCTTGATCTTCTTAGAAAGACCCTGTAGCCTTTCCTTATTCAGTTGTAATGATACTCTATTATGTGTTGGTCATCCATAACCTTGTGCTTTTCATGTGACTTCATCAGTGTCTCTTGTACTTACAAATGTATTTTCTTGATATTCTCAACCATTTTTGCTTCTTTTAATGCATCTCCTATGAGGTCCTCCCACACTCCTCCTTCTTTTCCATATACAACATCTAAGGGTGAAGGCGGAAAATACTCAAAGCAAGTTTCAAAAGGTAACTTACCAGTAGAAGTGTGGACTAATGTGTTATAAGAGTGTTGTATATAGATCATATTTTCATCCCAGGTCTTTGGATGCTTATGATCATAACCACTCAAAATCTACACAAAATTCTTGTTGACTACTTTTGTATGCACATATTTCTATGGATTTAATGTTGTATACCTCTTCAACTTAGTGCCCATCTTCTCCCATAATATATTCCAAAATGAATTGAGAAATATAGTATCCTGGACTGAGATGATGCTCCTTGGTATCCCAAAGTGCACCCAAACCTATTCAAAGAACTTGTTTGATGCTTCTTATCCGTTGATGATATTTTTACATGGCAAAAGAATGCACATTTTTCTAAGCCTATCATCTACAAAAAATAAATAGTCACGTTCCTTCTTGACGGTTGGTAAAACTCCCACAAAACCCATGGAAATGCTTCCCAAGGTCGAGTGGGTACATGTAAGGGATTGTATATAACTTGCTTCCTCTTGCTCGACTTCCTAGTACAACATAGTATAAATCCTCTAATATATCATGCTACATCTTATTTAATTTTGGGCCAATACACATACCACTGTAATGAAAACTATCTTCCCAACACCAAAATTTCCTACAACCTTGAAGGTGTTTTCCTCTTGAATAAGTTGCAATCATTGACCTTTAGGAACACGCATCTTATCGAACATGTAGAGTAAACCATTCTTGAAATGATAGTCATCCTTGTCGTCACATTCTTCTATATGAATTTGTCCGTATAGTTGTTGAAACACCTCCTTGAAGTCCTCATCTCCTGTGTATGCCTCTTTGTATGCATCATGGCTAAAAGGCTCCATGTGTGTCAGAGTTCCCAAAGTTGTAATATTGGATGTGGGTGGTTGTGAAAGCATGTTTTCCAACTTATTTTTTCTACTGTTCTTATCCTTTATGACCAAATGAATTTGTTGTAAAAACATAATCCACTTGTAATGCTTGGTTTCTTGTAGCTTACCCTATGCCTACAAATATTGTAGTGGATGATGATATATGTGTATGATGGTCTCATTTCCCATCATATAGTGCTTCCACTTTTTTGACATCTTTTACTAAGGCATAGAGGTCCTTGTCATAGCTAGGTTAGTTGAGAACCACCCCATGAAATACTTCAAAATGATAGCATATAGGTCTTCCTCCCTACATCACTACTGCTCCCATGGCATACCCACTTGGATTTGTCTCCAATTTGAAGGGATTATGCAAGTTTGGTAGTGTGAGCATTGATGCTTGACCGATCTTGCATTCATCTCATCAAAGGACTTCTTCTCATTCATTCCCCATTGGAAACTCTTACAATTGGTTGTTATGGCATGGAGTGGTGGAACTACTGTGGAAAATAAAGCTATGAACTTCTGCAAGTATTGTGTTTCCCCAAAAAAACTCCCAACTTCAGTGACATTTGTAGGAACTGGGAATTTTGTCATGGCCTCAATCTTTGTGAAACATATCTTGATCTCCCCTTGATTAATCACATACCCTAAATACACCAAATGCTACTGCGAAAACTTGCATTTATTGAGATATGCCAACAGCTGGTTCTTTTTCATAGTCTCTAACACCTACATCAGATGTGACATGTGCTCCTCTTGGGTAGCACTATAAACTTGTATATCATCCAAATAGACAAAAATAAATGAATCTAGATAAGGACGTAAAACATCATTCATTAGTCTCATAAATGTAGTCATTGCATTGCATAAATCGAATGTCATTTAACCAACCACTAATACAACCCTTGCCTTGTCTTGAATGTAGTGTTTCATGTATGTTCTTCTTTGAATCGTACCTCGTGATATCCTAATTTCAAATACATCTTAATTAATAGAGTGGCATGCAACAACTATTCCAATAGATAATTGGTCCTCAATAGAGGGTACCGATTCATCAGTGTAATCTTGTTCAATCCCTGTAATCGATAAAGATTCTCCAAGTCCCATCTTTCTTGGGAACAATTATTATTGGTGACCCTCAAGTTGAGGTACTCGGTCGAATCATACCCTCCTCCAACCACTTTTGCAATTGCTTCTTCACTTCATTCACTTCTATAACAAAATCTTTGTACATCCCAATATTCGACAATGGGGAGTCTAGAAACAATTATATTTTGTGCTCCACATCCCTCTTGGGTAGTATCCCTTTGTGCTCCTTGAACAATCCTTTGTATTCCTATAGAAAATCATTCCAACTATTGTTTCTTCTCTTTAGTACACCCTTGTAGGGGTGCGTTCACTCCCATTGACTAATCATTAGACTAATTTTCTATTAATAAAATAAAAACATATTTCTTACTAGAGATAATCAACTTATTGGCTTGGTTGGCACTTACGAGTGAGATCTTTGACTTTCCTTTATGCGCGTTGATGATGTAGGACTTCCAATCCTTGATTAGTTGGTACTGGTTGGCTTTCTTCATGAATATTGCATCTCTCATATACATGTAAGAGCTTCCAAACAATACTCCACATACATCAAGGGTTACTACATCAATAAAATCAATACTTATAAAAAATTAATATTACACACTTTCATTTCCTTTATCTCTGCATCCTTGTTTAACCAATCCAATCTTGTTGAACAGATCCATTGCTATGATATTAGCCTCATAACTAGAGTCAAATAAAGCATCTATCTTTGTCTTCTTGTCCCAAATCTTAATCTGGAAGAGCTTGGTGATCTCATTCTCTTCTTGATGATGAAGGATACTTAGATTCACTTCCTTCAAAGATATGCAAACAATATTTTCATCCACATTTGAGCTACTTTTTAACATGATTTCTTGAATCTATGGGTAAAATATTATTTTTCTTTTTTTCCTTCTTGCGATTCTTTGGGTTCAACTATGGACGCAATTTCCAACATATTTTCTCGGTGTAGCCATCATTGTTGCAATGATTGCAATAGTTATTGGGATATTTTCACTGATGTGTAGTGGTTTTTGTCTTCTTATCTTTCCCCCCTTTCTACTTCTTCTTACCCTCCTTGGAACCTTCCTAGTGCTCTTTCTTTTTGAAACCACTTGGATTTCCCTTGTTTTGTCCTATGTTTTTTAGGTATTGTGCATGTACACATGCCTCATCCACTGTCATTGGCTTGAAGAGCATCACCCACTTTATTATATGACTATGTAAACCCTCGATATACTTGAGGAGTACATATGGGTTCTTAGCAAAGATACCCAACATGATGGCCATATTTATGAACTCATTGGTGTACTCCTGTAAACTTTTCCCCTCCCTCTGATGGATGTAGTGCCAACATATCCATTGGTCCTCTACATACCTGATAGGGAACCAATTGGGACTTGATTGGGGTTTTTAAGTCCTCCCATATACTTACTAGAAGATCACCCTCTAGCTTAAATGTTTTTGTATGGATTTCCCACCAGGTTAAAGCACGGTCCTCAAATGTCAATCTAGCAAATGAAATCTTCTTCTTTTCATCTATATGGTGAATGCTAAATTAAACTTCTAATTTTTGCAACCAATAATTCAATTTTAATGCATCGATCTCACCTTAGTATGGATTAATGTGCATTTTTGTTTCCATCTTGAATAGGGATTGTGAAGGGTTCACTACACTCAAAATCGAATTCTCTTTCTTTTATTATTTCTCTGACTCCTTTCTTGAGTCTTTTAGATCTATTGATTTCCCCTTCAATCTGATGTTTGAGTTAAAGCGTCCATCATCTCCAAACGGTCTGATATTACATTCTAGAGGTGCCATGAGGATGTTCATATTGCAACTCCTGTCAATAACTTGTGCTCCCAATCTCTCAAATATCTCTTTTGCTGGATCTCTAGGGTTGTTATGAATAGATTCATCTGCCATGACTAGGATTTCTACGACTTATATTTAATCTCGTTCCTCGATCCTACAACTTCCCATAAATACCTAAAATAAAAACCTGGTTCTGATACCAATATGATCTGTAAACTATCGTGGATATTCCACTGGAGTAGTTCATCACAAAAAATTCGATAAATAAAAAATGAAATCTACACTATGAAGGTTAAATTCCTTTATATTCCAGAATATTTAGCTATTGATTTTCTTCTTATGCATGAAATAAATAAAACGAGGAAAATAGAAACAATAAAGTACAATCACACACCATCCACAATATAACACAAATATTTTCTCTGGGAAACCCTTACGAGAGAAAACTGAGGTAGCAGGTGAGGCTAATTTGTTCTCTTTTCTCTGGTATGGAAATAATGCAAGTACAAGGGAGAAGGAACTCTCTATGGAGTTACCTGAGACCTATGTCCTATTAGCCTACTACAAAACATTAAACCCCTATGTTATGCTCTCTAATTTCCCACTCCCAATTGTTTTTCTCTTCTGTCGAACAAAATTCAATGACATAGAATATAACCCCTTTTCCTTAAGTGGTGGCCATGTATTTAACATAGTTGGATAGCCATCTAGGAGTAGGTTTCTGACTTCCAGAACCCTCAACTATGGTAGGGTTTTGAACCTTCTAGAATCTTCTTCAAATTCCTCATATCTCTATCCCCATATGGATGAGTAATGGGGGCTGATGTGGCATCATCTCGTACCATGCTAGTCATCACAATAGATCAACTAGTGTTAGACATAACATTTGCATACAAACTTTGATTGATGCATGATATGCACCACTGGAAAGGTCTCGGAGTGTAGAACATCGTCAAGAGGGTAGGTATAAGTTCCAGATATCAAAACCCCCAAGAGAAAATGTTTAACGCATCAAAATGGATCTAAAAGGTTCCAAACCCCAATTTTTCAATCTAGGACCTGCCACTAAAATGACCCTACAAGTTGATTCCTCCAATTTTTTCTACATCAAAATAGAATACAAATAATTTAACAATTCAATCCGAATAAAATATTATCAAAAAATTATTTAAAAAACATATTATATTAAAGTTTCAAGGCAAATATTTATGACGATCCTCTTTGGTATTTAAGATTTACTGTATAATTAATGTTCTTCATATACATGAAAAAATATTTTACCCTTTTCCAAAAATATAAATAATAATAATTAATTGAAAATAAATGATTTTATATTACACTTTTTAAAGTTTTACTAAGAGATTGTTTAATTAATATTTTAATTTTTAAGTAAACTATGACTAAGAAAAAATGACATATTTATTATACACATTAAATAAAAATAATTTTATAAAAGAAAGAGAATTAATTGAAAAAATCTCAAATATGAGTATTCCTTTTTTTGGGGAAGTTTTCATAACTCAATCAAAATTTTCAAAATGATAGAATTTGTTTAAGGTAATCAAACGTTTAGTTAGAGAGTTTTATCTTTCTATTTATATACATAATTTTTTTACAAATAAAGCTATTTTGACTCAAATAAAGTTATAAATAAAATTGAAATCTACATTATGAAGGTTAAATTCATTTATATTCCAAAATATTTAGTTATTGATTTTCTAATTATGCATAAAATAAATAAAACGAGGAAAATAAAAACAATAAAGCACAATCACATACCATCCACAATATAACACAAATATATTATGTGGATTGAAATCTATATTATGAAGGTTAAATTCCTTTATATTCCAAAATATTTAGTTATTGATTCTCTAATTATGCATAAAATAAATAAAACGAGGAAAATAGAAACAATAAAGCACAATCACATACCATCCACAATATAACACAAATATATTATGTGGGAAACCCTTACGAGAGAAAACTAAGGTAGAAGATGAGGCTCCTTTGTTCTCTTTTCTCTGGTATGGAAATAATGGAAATACAAGAAAGAAGGAACTCTCTATGGAGTTACTAGAGACCTGTGTTCTATTAGCCTACTACAAAACATCAACCCCCTATGGAACAAAATACAATGACATAGAATAGAACCCCTTCTCCTTAGGTGATGGCCACTTATTTAACATAGCCCCATAGCCATCTAGGGGTAGGTTTCTCACTTCCACAACCCTCAACTCTGGTAGGGTTTTGAACCTTCTAGAATCTTCTTAAAATTCCTTACATCTCTATCCCCTTATGGATGAGTAATGGGGGCTAATGTGGCATCCTCTCATACCATGGTGGTCAACACGATAGATCAACTAGCGTGAGACATAGCATTTGCATACAAAATTCGATCAATGCACGGTATGCATCATTGGAATGGTCTCGAAGTGTAGAACACCATCAAGAGGGTGGGTACAAGTTCCAGATATCAAAACCCCCAAAAGAAAAATTTTAACACATCAAAATGACTCTGGAAGGTTCCAAACCCCAATTTTTCAAACAATTTTTCCAACTGAGTCCTGCCACTAAAATGACCATGCAAGTTGATTCCTACAATTTTTCTACATCAAGATAAAATACAAATAATTTAAAATCAAAATAGAATACAAATAATTTAAAGATCCAATCCGGATAAAAAATAATCTAAAAATTATTTAAAAAACATATTATATTAAAGTTTCGAAGGCAAATCTTTATGACAACCCTCTTTGGTATTTAAGATTTATTGTATAATTAATGTTCTTCATATACATGAAAAAGTATCGTACCATTTTTCAAAAATATAAATAATAATAATTAATTGAAAATAAATAATGTTATATTACATTTTTTACTGGGCCGGCCGGCGGTCGATTCCGACCGCTACCACTATAATGCCATACGTATGCCCCTTCTGCAAGCACGGGTAAGTCGGGGGGATTTGAACTTGAAACCTCATCCTACATAATACGCTATATCACGACACTTGCCAATTGAGCTGCCCCGAGTAGAACTATGAATGAGACATATTTAAAAAAAAAAACAAAACAAAACAAACAAACTCAAATATGAGTATTTTTTTTTTTGGATAGTTTTCATAACTCCAAAATTTTCAGAATGATAGAATTTGTTTAAGGTAATCAAACTCTTAGTTAGAGAGTTTTATCTTTCCATTTATATACATAATTTTTCTACAAATAAAGCTATCTTAACTCAAATTATTAAATTTGATATGTTTAGAAAACACTTTACAAATTTGTTGAAAATTTAATAAATGTTGAAAATTTAATAAATGGTATAACAAATTGTTAAACTTAAAAAAACATTTAATTAAATAATTGGTATAATAAAAATAAATATGATGTTTATTTGTTTAATTCTTTTTATAATAATACTAATTGTAATATAATATGTTTCGTATTAAGTTTCACATAGTATATAAAGGTATTATGTATCATTTAAATATTTGTTGTGAATGATGTAGGAAATCTATTTATTTGTGTGAGTATATATATTTTATTTCTTTTTAATTCAAATCTAGATTTATAGTTAAGAATATGTGTTTTCTCCTAAAAAATCAGAAAAAAGATAAGATATGTATACTTCTTTAAACTTTAAGACGAAAAGAATCTCATACACCAATTTTATGTCAAACTTGATTATAACCTTAAAAATAAATTATTATTATTATAATAATTTATTTTTATAATAAAAATAAATTATTATTATTACACTTGTTATTCTTTATGGATGTGAAGTATGGGGTTGTAGTATCTCTTGTGAATCTTGGAGAAAGATAGAGCAAATACAAAAGAATTTTATAACCTATAATCTCAAAATTAAAGGAAATATGCCCTATCCCATCCTCCTCGTAGAAACTAGCCTCTCCCCTATTGAGAGCATGGCTATGACTAGATACCTAATGTATAGGAACAAGTTAAACAACATGGAAGACAAGAGGCTACCTAAAATTGCTTCCAAATCAAGTCATAACGAGCATCGACTCAAGCGAGGATGGCATAAAGACACCCAATATTGGCTAAACTATTGGGGAATAATGGAAGAAACCATTTTACAGAATAAAGATACTATTAAAAAAAATGTCAAATCAAAATTTAAGGAAAAAATGTGGTGTGATAAAGAGTTAGAGGGAAAAAGAAAATTAAGGTATTATAAAG
>ML786575.1:32504-70800 GCA_009831015.1 Picea engelmannii | reverse complement strand
CTTTATCATTTCTTGATTTTGTCACTTCTCTTGATTATTTAAATAATCCACCTTGAATAAATAATATTAACTGATTTCTAGGTCACTTAACCTATTTTCCTTATTTTTAGGGTTAACCATTTTCCATAAATATTCCTTCTTGATTTTGTCACCTCATTTTATCATTTCTTCTTTTAGGTCACTTTGACTTCTTTGACTTTGGGGGCTTCAAACCTTCATGTGAGGGTCCTTCAACTTTGTAAGGCCATAACTCTCAAACTAGGAGGAGTTATGTGACATTCCACATACCACCAGAAATGGCATGACAAGTACTATCCATCTAGGATAGTTTCACCAACAATTTTCTTGATCTTCATCTCATTATTCCTCATACAAGCATGGGTCCTCCAACCATTCTTCTAGGATAACTCAATCCGTAAAGCGTCTTCCCGTGAGGGTTTTCACCATAAGGGGACCACTTTGGATTTCATCCATTTGTACACCTTATCAATCATGATAATACAATAATGAGAGCATGGGTCCTCCAACCATTCTTCTAGGATAACTCAATCCGCAAAGCGTCTTCCCGTGAGGGATTTCACCATAAGGGGACCACTTTGGAGTTCATCCATTTGTTTACCTTTGCATCAATTGGTTTCCACTTGGACATATAACATTCTCATCAAGGGAATCATATCAATCAATTACTTGACATCAACCAATGACATCAATCAAACCAAACCATTTACATCAATGACATATGATCCAACAATCTCCCATGTAATCAAACCATTGGCATCAATGACAACATGATCCAACAATTGTTTCTTTTAATATGCCAACTTTTTTTTTAATACCTTTATTTTCTTGACCCTCTTCCTCAATGTCTTGTTTTCATGTTCCAGTATTCTCATTATGTTATTACCTTTTCCTATTGTTTATTTCTGTCCAAGGGGAATTTCAAGGTCTCCCCACCTTGATCAACTGGTAATTCATTCTCTGTATCTTATGGGAACTCTTGTTGTTCTAAAGGATTGTTCACCTCAAACTAAGGTTCTATTTGTTTTGTTTCCTTGAAAGATTCCCTCATAGGAGAGGATGGCATCTCCATATCAGGAAGATCAAGGACAAAGTTTGAAGGAGGAGAGGTTGGATCTTGGGGTTCTTCTATCCCATTTGTATCTTCAGTGAGTGATATCCCCAAATTTCCCAACACTTGGGCCATTTTCTCTTCATAACTTCCAAAGAAATCATCCTGGTGTCCTACAGGGATTTCATGTGATGGCTCTTCTGTTTGTACAGTTTCTTGAGTGCTTTCAGGTTGTGTTGTCTCTTTATCCTATCTTTTATTTACAGAGGAGGTTTCAGGAAAAAAATTGTTCTCTGTATTTTCCTCTTTGATGTTCCTCCTTGCATGATCTGGGTTTCTGCCAACTGAAAAGGGTATGTTTCCATTTCAGGTTGGGAGTCTGATATTTTTATTTTGGAATTATTTCCCTTTGTCTCAGCTGCCTCAATTCCTTGTGGGGGAATTTCATGGTGGACTTCAGGTTGCTCAATTTGTAGGGCTCTTTTGAGCTCAATTAAGTCCCCCTGTGTTATTTGTGTATGATTTAAGGCCCTGTCTACTATCAATTTTAATAACCTATGATGATTGATTACATTATCAGGGTCTTTGTCTTTTTGGGTTCTCCCTGCGACTTCATGCAACATGCTATTAAAAAAGAATGGTATATGTAACACTAACTGTTGTTTTAAAACTTCCAAAAACTTGAGGTGGTGAGGTATCACCACATCGTATCATCCCTCACGTGTGATATATCTCTACACCACGCCTTCTATCTCCCTCCAGGGTTGACTAAGAGCAGTGGGGTTGAGGAATTTTCCTTTCTTGTTGAATTCCTCCCCTAGTTCTACAGAGGATTCCACATCTTTCTTGAGTGTTGTGCATTCACCAGTCCACTGTGTTCCTTTGTTTGGAAGGAATTCTACCTCGACTATAATGGCATCAGTAACTGTTATTTGTATGCCCTGAATTACTGAGACTCCCCCTGTAGATTTTTTAAGAACTCTAGTGTGACATTTATATCGAATCCCTGCAGTTTGTTAAAGTATTGTGTCCACCCTAGATGATGTAGAATTTCTCTTGCTTGATCAGTCACTTGCAACAATAGGCTCACGTCAAAATCTTCGGCCACCCATATCTTCTGTAAACACGTCATCACAACTATTGTTCCCAACTGCAAAACTAGTTAGACCAATGTGTGAAAGAAAATTACTAGAAATGGTAAATAATACATAACAACAATGGTATATAGAAATGTGAATTTTCCCATTATCTATAATCATTATGTCTTATCGATAATCATGTAGAATGTCCACCCCCCTGAATGAATGAAAAGGTCGACCTCAGCTGATGGTATGTGTGAACGTAATGATCATGGTCAGTCAAGTGAGGGATAATTATTACACTGACATCGCTGGGAGAAAAATCATTAATAAATTTCAAAGAAATTTAATGTTAATCATGAATGATAATCACACCTTTTGTGGAAATTACAAGTCCAATCACCAATATCCAATATGTTAAGGAAGAATATTCCGAGTATTCGTAATATGTTCACATTTTATAAATATGCAACATATCATAATCTTGTCACTTTCCCTTGTGTTGAATAATTCCGGAATGATAGCCTCTTTTTTAAGAAAGGAAGTCTATGAGCACACTAAAAAATTAGCAAATTTAAGATAAAATTCAATACCACAGGCAGAGCCACTACTACCAACAGGCATCCATAGCCTCGACAGGGTTTCCATTTAACCAATAGATGAGCCAGTATCCTCAATAAATAGTTTGAATAGTCTTTTCCCAAAAAGGCCACTATCCTGGTTTGGTACCCAGATAACAATAATTCCACAGTAGATCGTAACAAAGTGAACAAGTCGGCTCATGATGAGACCTCTTGTCCTCTGAGACTAAATGCCAAAGACCATTTTCTTGGTGTGGTAGCCATAATGGGAATGTCACTTATGTTAGTATATTATGATCATGGTAGGTTGGATCATGATGAGACCCCCTATCCTTTTTGGGAGAAGGTTATTTTCTTTATTTATATTTATTTATTTTATTATTAGTTCTTTTTTCCTTTTTTTTTAATTTAATTTTTATTTTTTAGGCTTTATTAAGGGAGGCTCATCTACTCCTTAAGAGTGTGGGATGGCATAAGAAGTGTAAGAATTCCAAGTAAAAATGTTCCTTAGACTCCTTATTATGATGTGAAGGAAATTCATCATTCAAGTAGATGTATATATATAGGGGAAATAAACGAATTATGATGGTTAAGGATTATGAACAATATTAAGATAATTTGTAAAAATCAATCGATAAACATTTTGGTAAGGTATGCTAGATATTCCTCGAAAATAAAATGACAAATCATTACCATGATGATTAGAATTGATTCTGTGGAAAATTAGTTAGTGAATTTCATACCCAAAAGTGTAGCTAAACGTATCAGGAGTAGTCATAAAAACAACATATGTTGTTGGTGAAAAAAAAAATCGTTACTTTCAAGGGAAATGAACAACAACAGGAAAAACCGCAAAACCAAAAAACAATTGTTTCTTTCGAATGAACAATGCTACCTGAAAAAAAGGAACGACAACAATGACAAAGGGAATGATAGTTGTTATGTTCGAATGAACGACACTACCTGTAAAGGAAACAACAATCGCAACAAAGGGAACGACGGATGTTACATTTCAATGAACAACGCTACCTACAAAGGGAACAACAATCGCAACAAAGGAAATGAAAGTTGTTACGTTTGAATGAAAAACACTACTTGTAAAGGAAACAACAATCGCAACAAAGGGACTAACAGTTTTTACATTAGAATGAAAGACACTACCCGCAAAGGAAACAACAATCACAACAAAGGGAACGCCAGATGTTACGTGTAAATGAACGAAACTACCCACAATGAGAAAAACACTCGCAACAAAAGGAACAACAGTTGTTATGTTCGGATGAACGACACTACCCTCAAAGGGAACAACAGCTGCAATAAAGGAAACGACAGTTGTTATGCTCGAGGAAGATGACGATGATGTTGAAATTTAACCATCTAATTAAGTAATTGGATACCTCCTGCATAAATTTTTGTTTTAGCGAATCTAGGATTTATTAGTCATCAACTAAATTGATTTAATTTTATGGGTAGGTTTATTCAATGATCGAGGGAATACAATATATTGGATGGTTTACATTGTCATGAATTCATTTCTATTTACTATAGTTACACCCACACATTCTTCTAGTGCAGTCGCCCGACTTTTTGTTGCAGAAATGACATATCCATATCCTGTATAAAAAAAGGTTTATATTCTATGTATTTTTCAAAGTGAAACAAGGGAAATTTGAAGTTTGAATAAGGAAAAGAAAAGAGTGTTAATTATATTTCATTACAGTCATCCTTTCTAGTTTTTGTGTTCTCCAAATCTCTTTATAGTGACTTTCCTAGAAAAACTTAAAACTCAATCAAATATTTAAAGAAAAATATATACAATATGTACAGTGCTGATAAAAACAACAATTTCATGGAGCTAAATATATTGGGTTAGCTTCTGAGCAAGATAAAATCTGAACAGTAAGATCATTACTTGCTTCTTGGAAAAATGATTCTTATGAAAGCGGTTGATGGTAGAGCCGTAGTCGATGTCCATTTACCAGAAAAGGAGAACTAGACCCGTCAATGGTAGCTAAAGTGACAATTCCATTATCATGAACTTCCTTGATTTTATATGGTCCTAGCCATCTTGTCTACAACTTCCGAGGAAAATCCTAAAATCTAGAATCATAGAGAAGCGCCTAATCACCTTTCCGGAAGGATTTCTTCTTGATATGCTTGTCTTGCCAACTAGTTCTCTATTTTTGAGTAACAATTGTACATTGAATGGAAAACAAGTGTGGTTCATATAACTCATTGAGCTATTGTAAGTGTTGCATGTGTTCTTTTGTAAGATCGAGTCCAATTTCCTGGGCCATTCTTAGAGTCTTGATCATAAATTCAATTGGAAATATAATCTCTTTGCAAAAGACTAGGTGATAAGGAGAGTATCCAGTAGTATTATGCCATGTTATGTGATAGGCCCATAAGGAACTTGGAAGCTCGACTTCCCAATTTTGACGACTTTTAAAGACTTTTTTTGTCAAAATTGCCTCCAAGACTTTATTGGTACTTTCCACTTGTCTGTTTGCCTGGGGGTTGTATGGGGTGGTAACCCTATGTTTAATGTGATAATTACACAAAGTGGCCGAGATTTTATGTGTTGTAAATTGTGACCCTCCGTTAGTGATTACTTCCTTGGGTAATCCATAGCGTACAAATAATTCGAAGAGAAATTTAATGACTTCTTCCTTGGTCTCCTTTGGAAAGGCCACTACTTCTACCCACTTGGTCATATAGTCTGTTGCAACTAGTATATAAACTTTTTGGTTTGATTTTGGGTTAAAGGGGCCAAAAAAATCCAGTGCCCATCTCTCAAAAGGTTCTTCCACCACTTGTGGTTGTAGGGGACTTTCATTAGCTTGGCCTAGTCGATCCATCCTCAGACAACTATCATGGGCCTGGACATACTTCTTTACATATTTGAATAATGAGGGCCAATAATAGCCCATCTGTAACACCTTATGCCCAGTTCTGCGGTCTGCAAAATGTCCGCCACAAGGTTCATTGTGACACACCTTCAATACATCGTGAATTTCATCGCCTCTGATACATCTTTGGATCTGAAGATCAGAACCTGTGTGGAAAAGATATCCACCAATCCAAGTGAACCATGCACTATGCTGAACGATTAATTTCCTTTCTCTTGATGATAGGTGTGCTGGTAATTTCCAAGCTGGCAGATAATTCGCCACATCCACGTACCAAGGCATATTAATAGTCACAACGAACAAGTGTTCATATGGAAATTGGTCTTTGACTGTCAAAGAGTTATCTATTTTGGGTACACGAGACAATAAATCTGCAACAAGATTCTCTCTTCCCAGCTGATCCTTAATGATGATGTTGAACTCCTGCAACAACAACAACCACCGAGTAACATGTCCATTAGTAATTGGTTTGTTGGCTAAATATCTAATAGTAGAGTGATCAATATACAGAATTACTGGATAGCCTGTTACATAGTGGATAAATTTTTAATAACATGTATAATGGATAAAAATTATTTTTTTGTTACTGTCTAATTTAATTCGGCATAAGATTTTTGCTAATAAAATAAATAGCATAAGGTTTCTTGTCTTCTTCCTATCCAAGGACAATGCCTATAGCTATATTTGATGCGTTTGACAAGATGTGAAATGGTAACTTCCTGTTCGGTCCTCTCGGCACCGGTGTTGTTGAAACTAATATTTTAATCTCTGCAAATGCAACATCACATTTATCATACCACTGAAATTCCACATTACTAGTTAAAGCATGCAAAGGTGCAACTATTCTTGAAAAATGTTCTATGAATCTGTGATAATAACCTGCACAGCCAAGGAAACTACGTACCTCATTTTGTGTATGAGGTGTAGATAATTTAAGGATTACCTCTATCTTTGATGTGTCTACCTTGCTTCCATCTACAGAAACATAGTGTCCTAGTACCACACCTTCAGTCATCATCATATGAAATTTATCATGACTTAAACATAGCCTAGTAGCAATGCATCGTTCTAGTACCTTCTACAGATTTCTTAAATCTTCATCAAAGTCAGTGCCATAAGGGGTAAAATCATTCATATAAACTTCAAGTCCTCCATTAATTAAATAAGAAAATATGCTTAAAATAGCTCTCTGGAATGTAGCTGGAGAATTCCATAATCCAAAGGGCAATAGTCGATATGTGGAGTTACCCAAAGGACATGTGAATGTAGATTTATCCTGGTCTTTCAGAGCAATATGAATCTGATTATAACCTCTAAAACAATCTAGGAAGGAGAAAAATTGCTTCGCTACTAAAGTATCAAGGACCTGATCAATAAAAGGTAGGAGAAAATGGTCCTTCTGGGTAGCATTATTGAGTTCTCTGTAGTCTACACAGATTCTCCATTTACCATTATTTTTAGGGATGATTACTAGTGGGGAGACCCACTGGCTATCTGAAATAGGATATATGAAATCTACATCCAACAGTTTATGTAATTCTTCTTTCAAAATGTCCCTGAGATGAGGGTTTAATATTTGTTGGGGCTATCACATGGGTTGGGTATCCTTTTCGATATATATATATATGATGTGTAAATAGTTGGGGATCAATTCCCTTCATGTCGGGATAGTCCCAAGCAATATCATGTTCGTATTTAGAAAGGATATCAATCAATTTTTGTTGTTGTTGTTCATTCAAATTGGCGTTAATATTCAAAAATCTTCGTGGTGCAATTTCAACTGTAATTTTGTTATTGACAACAGTAGTGGGGATTTGTTTCTCCATCAATTCCTCCAAAGGATATCCCTATGTTTCATTATCTAAAACAAATTTTAGAATTTGACATGTTTGGTTTCCTATAACAGTTGGGATGTTAATGAATTTGTTGATCACATCATCTTCTAGTTGGTTTTTTAGCTCGAGAGATTCTTCTAGTGTGAGAGGAGATCGTAGGTTTTCTTATGGATATCTAGGTGGTTGCAACTAC
The DNA here is from genome assembly GCA_009831015.1 of Picea engelmannii. NCBI lineage: Eukaryota > Viridiplantae > Streptophyta > Pinopsida > Pinales > Pinaceae > Picea > Picea engelmannii. The sequence continues at coordinate 63,134 of ML786575.1, read as the reverse complement.
TGATGTATGACAAGAAGACTTGGTTTAGCTGGAGGATACAAGATAAGGTTCTTTATAGCACTTCCTCTAGCAATTGTCATGTTGCTTGTGCGACATCCTATGTATGCATATGTTTTTTCTAGCCACAGTCGTCCCAATATTGACGGGTGTCCATCTAGTCTATTTCTTGGGTTGTAACTAGAAAATCAGCTCAATACTCGCAAGATTCAACCGAGATTTCTATATATTGTAATGTGCCTACTGGTTTAACCATCGATCTATCAACCATTTCTAACAAATTTGAAGTAGGTTTGAAGGAGGTGATACCCAGGACATTACATGTCTCGGTGGTTAGAATATTAATGGATTCCCCCAAATCCACAAGTGTATTTGGGAAAAAACAACCCTGTATCTGAACCGTTACCATGGGATTTCCTGGGTATGTGTATTTAACTAGCTCCTATTTTCCTAGAATAAGATCAGACAAAGTTCCTACCACGTGAACAGTTGATGGATTCTTAGTTTTCCTTCCAGGCTTCTTCCCACATAATTCTTTAATTGTTTTTTGCATAAACAGGAGTAGCTTGTAAAGCATGTAGGAGTGGAATTTTAACACATAGATTTTTTAGTTCCTCGACGATATCAAAGTTGGCATATACAACTGGTTTTTCTATCATTAGCCTTTCAGGAAATGGGGGAGGAAAAATTACGTCTTTATCAGGATTTTGTTGCTCGATTGTATTTTCCTCCTGTTTTATTTCTTATGTTATGACCAGAGTTGATGGTTTTATTTTTGGTTGTCCATCATTCTCATTATCCTGTTCTTGATGAATATCACTTTCCTCAAGAGAAATTACATGCCCTGATCTCAACCAAAGTCTGTTGCACCCTACAGAGTTTGTTCCACCTTCTAAATTTTCAACAATTTGCACAAGTCGGACTGGTATGTTATTAGGATTTGGGTTGGGTTGAGCTGGTAATTGAGGGCGTATCTAAGGTTGGGTATTTTTGGGAAACTAAAGTGGATCCTGTAAAGTGGGTTGATCTTGAGGAACCATTCCCATAGGTTGATTTGCTAGTCCCATGGGACGCTTCCAGTTTTGAGTCCAATTGTGGGCTTGGGAAGTTGTGCTAGTCCATTGTAAAGGATAGGGGTTATTATTTGGATTATGTCAAAATGGGGTAGAGTATTGCAAGTTAGGCCAAGTAAGATTAGCAACAGGTTGGTTTGGCCAGGGTGCAGTAGGATATTGTTGGGATTTCCAGGTCGAGTTAACAAATGGATGGCCCTCCCATGTGTTTCCAAAATTATGTTGTTGATTATATTGTCTAAAAAAAAAAAAAAGGATCTTTTAGGGTACCTATGGGACGAGCCTACCATTGGCGATGTTGAGCGATCAGATATATCCATTATGTTTCTTATTTTGCTTCTTTAAATACAACCTTTAATATTGTAAGTGATGGACATTTGTCTATCGCATGGTATTTGGCACAGATAGAACATGTTTGAACCATGTCCAAGGGACATTTCCTTGAACCATGTTTCCTCCTGCACCGTGGACAAAATATAGCCAGCGACTGTTATGCTTCCACTTGTTTTTGTTTAACCTATAGAACATCCAAATGTGTAGTTAGAGTACCCAAAATGTTAGTTTTAAAATTTTCTAAAATATTACCATTTTTTTCTCGAGTGACACTCTCGCTAGTAATGTTATTATTTCTAGTGATGGGGGCTCGTATTCCCTATCTGGTTCGTGTACTGCCATGCAAACACCTGATACACAATTGGACAATGTCATCATACATTTCTTGATAAATATCTCCTTTTCCCATCAAATTTAACGTTTATACCCATTCATCCTTCATACATTTTATTAGAGTGGCTTTAAGTACCTCACCTGGTAGTGTTCTGTAAGGGGATCTCTGCAAATTATATTGAAACTTTTAAACATCTTCTAGTGTTTCATTTTCTTTTGCAGTCATTTTAAAGATTTCATCCTTTAAATTCCTGTTTCTACAGTAGTCTTGATATTTTGTAAAGAAGGCTTGTTTTATTTCCTCCCATGAATTTATAGTTCCTCCCCCCAGTCCCATAAACTATCGTAAAACTGCTCCTTTCAAATTGGAAGGAAATAAATTTAGTTTCTGGGGTTCGAAGGTATAGTCATATCCTCTAGACATGACATCAAACTTGAATAAGAACACGTCAAGGTCCTCTGAGATAAATCCATTGAAGGTTGGAAGATTTTGTAGTGGAATGGATTTCATTTGGGCATTAGCAATTGGATCAACTATAGGATATTACAAAGTGGAAGTCTAGGGTCGCGACTGATTTTGTTGTGCCATTTGGTCGAAAATATGCCAATATTATTCAGGGATTTCTTGGTCTGGGTGTTCTATTCAAGGTGGTTGATTACTTGGTCCCTTAGGAGATTTGATCATGCTACCTATTTATGGTATTTCAGGTGTTCCTTCTCCTTCCAAAATCACTGGATATACAGGTTCAGGTGGTGGTGGTTTGGCCTCAATAATTCCACTGGTCTCCCCTTCTCCTTTTTCCAAATTACAATAATTTCCCAAGTCTAAAGGACTGAAAAGTGGAGTCTGTGTATTTTGGAAACTCTGTTCAGTTCCTTCAGTTCTGCTATGAACCTCACCATGAGCTATATTTTGTGAATTTGTTGCTAGAGGGACTCAGGTAGAACCTTTTTGGGGTCCAACCGAGACTTGAGATTCATCGTTTTGGATAATTTCATCTATGAAAGTGCTCCTTCCAGGGGGCACAGAGCCCTAGGATTTTGTAGTTTTTGGTAAGGGTTTTTTTTCTAGGTTCTTTCTTCTTAGTCATACACACTGACACAAATTATATGACCTATGTAACCTCTATGCATCAACTAAAAGTAGGCGTTGGCACAAGAATTTTACTTGTTTCCTACATAGGTTCTTACCTCCCATTTTCAATACCTAATCCTTCAGAGACACAAACTATACTATATTTTACATTCTCCCCAACAACGGTGCCAAAACATTGGGATCTAAATATTTCCTAAAAATAACCTTAGTCTGACATTAATTTATCAACCGAGGATTTATCTTTTCTTTCAATATTGTCAGCAAAGTCTATGTAGATAGTCGTAGAGGTTTAAATCATGTAGATAGCTCAGCTACAACAAATCTGATTCTATCTAAATCACTACAATAATCAATTTCTTAACACATTAACTACAAACTCTGAAACTAATAACTCAACCAACAAAATTATAGTCTGAACAATAACACACCATGAATCAAAGCATCAATCAATTTACTGAATTCATTCATTTATCTAAGAAACAACAATTTAGTCTACGAAAACACTTAATAAATCAATCTCTCAATGATTAATTAATCTATTGGAAAGGAACAACGGTCTACTGAATAAGAAGGAACAACAAATGCGAATTAAACAAAAGGAACAACAAATGCAAATTTGATGAAAGGAACAACAAATGAGAATTTAAATGAAAGGAATTCACAAGAGATAAATGGACAACAAATGTAAATGGAACAAAAATCAATAATCTTTAAATGGAACATCTACTCTTCTGCAAATGAAACAACATAACCAATTCATAAAAGAATCAACACATTAACGAGTCTATCTTAATTGTTGAAGGGAATATCAAATCACATAATTATAACAGAATTGATAAGATTACAAATGAGACAGTAGCTCCTGTCAATTGGGCCCACAGTATTTAGAATATACTGCTATGAAAATCTCAATACGTAGAAATTATCAAAACGCTTGAAGCTTCCATTAATTCCATAATCGATAAGTCATTTACATTGGGATTATTGTACAGAGTGTCAAAAATCAAGAGATCTGAATTATGGTTATCTCTCTATCATTCACTATTCTTTATATATTACAATGATATAAGTAAATTAATCTATCGTGAGGATCGAGAGATACTCAAGATTGATTTTACTATTTATGAAGATTGCAAGATAAAAAGTCAATCTTCCTTTGAACCGTTTTGTGCCTGATTTCTTCAATCTTCAATGGTCTATGCATATTCATAATCTTCTTAATCATCTTTAGTTAACAACAATTGTCCATTTATGCATAAAATCAAAACAATTCAAATGAAAGTTAAAAAAATATTTGATATCTTTTAATATTATTTCCTAAGATATTTTTAACCATTTTCTTCCCTAATTACTTCAAATTAATAGAAAAGTCAGCAAAGAGTATATCACAAACCAAAGTAACAAAGAGAATATTTATACCTTTTTCTAAACCCAACACCATATACATGATGTATTCATGTATGAGATATATCAAATTTGTATACAAATTAGTAAAATATATACTTTATATTTATATCGAGAGAAGTTAAGGAAAACCATTTATGAGAATATTATAACATATAGATATAGAGAATTTCATGATCCAACTTATACTCTGCAAATTCAATCCTTATTACATGTATGAGATATGCTAAACCTTATTACTTTTATGATATATCTAAAAACTATAAACCTTATATTTACATTGAAAGAAGTTAAGGAGAACCACTTATGAGAGTATAATGACAGATATTAAACGTCTCATTACCCAATTTATAGTTTTCGTATTCAACCTTATCTAAAGTAGAAACAACATGAGGTATAATCAATTCCCATTTCTTTGTACATAATTTTCATAACTGAATAAAAGAGAGTATATCATATTTCTGACCTTTTAAATGAGTTTTCACCCATATCAAGTTTCCTAGGATACATCTTGTGTTCATTTGTGTGAATGGTGTGTTCATTTTCTTATTCTTTCTTTTTCATGTTTGAGTTATTTTCATAAATTTGAGTAATAAGTTAGTGCTAAGAAATATGACATTGAAGAAAATAAACTTTCGTAGTAAAATATTTCAGTATACTACAAGAGCTATTGATGAACTCTTAATGTATAATATCAATGGCAGTTTACAAATCATATTGGTATTAGATCAATTTTTTTTGGGGTATTTGTGGAAAGTTGCATGGTCCAAGAAATGGTTTAAGAAGGAAGTCACAAGACCCTAGCCTTGGCCTATGACTATATTCATAAAAATATTCAAGAAATAGTACAAGAGATATTTTTTAGGCTTGAAGATACCTATATATCTCTCATCGTGTCTCTCCTCATGGAATATCTAGTGAACAAGTTAAACCTTTTAGGGAGGTTGGTATATATATAAATAAGAACTTGGACCATACAAGACACTAGAAGGTAGTGAAGACCTAGAAAATGAGTCAAAAAAAGAGCCCAAGAAAGAGCATCCAAGTTCCAATGCCAATGCTCCTTCACATACTTTGTTTAAAATTGAAGTGAAAGTGGTTATCAAGCCTTATAAAGGTAATATTGATGTTGTTAATTTGAATAATTGGTTTCAATAGTTGGAAGTGTATTTCAATGTCCATAATATATTTAAAGAGAAAAGTATTTCCTTTGGTTGAATGAAACTAGAGGGCCATGCACTAACCTCGTGTGAAAGCCATAGAAAAACACTTAGGTTATACTTTAAAACCTTCAACAAGTCCCAATGATACCTTTTTATTTATGTAGAGGACCATCACTTGGAAGAGGAAATGGTAGAGTGCGCAAGAATACACCAACAAATTTAGGAATATGGTGTTCATGCTAGGTATATCTCCTAAAAACTTAGATACTCAAGTATTTTGGGGGCCTATATGGTCATTCATGAAAGAAAATGATGTCATTCAAACCAAGGACCATTGTTTTGCTACAAAAATACCCAAGAACATAGGCCATGAGAAAGGATAGCCAAGTGGTTCTAAATGGAAAGACCACCAAGATTATTCCAGGGAGGGAAAGAAGAAGTGGAAATCGAAAGGCAAGAATATGAAATTCACTACACATAAGTGTAAGGATCCAAAAAATCATTGCAACCATTGCATTGTATGCACTTTAGTATAGGAGGTCCAAAAATATTCCATATTAATATTCAATAGCCTTATCAAAAGGAATATAAAGGAAGATAAAGACATGAGAAAACTCTTCCATATTAATATTCAATTTAAAAAGACCAAGATATATGCTCTATTTGATTCCAATTCATAGGCCAAACTCATAGAAGATGGTGTAGCTAGAAAGCCTGGGTTGGAGGTTCATGATCATATAATACAATATCAATTGGGAAGGGTGAATAAGGATATAGAGATAAAATCCACTAAAAATGTAAGAAAAAGTTTGTTGTAAGTGCATATTTTATTGATGAAGTAGAGTTAGATGTAGTACCCCTTGATGTATGTGGTGTAGTGTTTGTAATCCTCATATGCATGTGGGGGTCCCAATCTTCATGTGGAAAGAAAACCAATATCGCTTGATCAAGGATGGGAAGTATTACATCATTGATGTACATAAAGGTAAATCAAATATCTCATTGGTAGGTGCCAACGAAGCTAAAACATTGATTACTTCTAGTAAAAAGTCTTTATTTCTTTTCTTAAGAGAGAATAATATAGGGGAGGAAATGGTAAGGCTAAAGGAATCCCCACAGGGGTATACGAAAGAGAAAAAACAATACTTGGAGGATTTTTTGCAAACATATAGAGGATTATTCCAAGAGCATAAAGTGATGCCACCTAAGAGGGAAATGTATGAGGAGATACAATTGTTTCCTCACTCACCATTGCAAAATATTGGGTTGTAAAGACAATATATTTTGGGCGTAGATGAAGTGAATAAAAAAATGCTAGAACATGGAGTAATTCAACCAAGAAATTCACCTTGTAGGTCACCTATAATCATAGCACACAAGAATGATGGGACTTGGAAAATGTGTATTGACTATAGAACATTGAATAATATCACACTTAAGATCAGGTACTTCTTGTCTAGGATCAATGATTTGTTCGAACCGTTGTAGCATACCAAGGACTTCACCAAGTTGGATCCAAATTGGAATACCACCAGGTACATGTTGGAGATAATAAGTTCATGAATTTTGAGGAGGTTGGTAGATCTAAATCAGAAGTTAGATCATATGAGAAACTGTAATACATTGAAGTCCTAGAAAATGAGTCAAAAAAATATTCCAAGAAAGAGCATCCAAGTTCTGCTCCTTTATAGACTCTCTTTAAAATTGAAGTGAAAGTGTAAATCAAGCCCTATCAAGGTAAGGTCAATGTTTTTAATTTTAATCATTGGTTGAAAAAATAAGAACTGTGTTTTTTTGTCCATAATATATATGAAGAGAAAAATGTATCCGTTGGTTGGTTGAAACTAGAGAGACATGCAATAACTTAGTGGAAAAGCCACATAAAAACACTTTGTTCAGGTTTTAAAACCTTGATCAAGTCCCAATTCTACCCTATTGGGTATGTAGAAGAATATCATATTTGTTTGCATCACTTCAAGTAAAGGAAATGATAGAATGTGCAAGAATACACCAATTAGTTTAGGAAGATGGTGATCATGTCGGGTATCTCTAAAAGAAACTTATAAGTACTCAAGTATTTTGGGAGTCTACATAATCATTCATGAAAACAAGTGATGTTATTCAAACCAAGGACCATTGATGAGGCCTATGTGCAAGCACAATACTTGGAGAAGATAGGCAATGATAAATGATATAAAAGTGGTACTAAACGTAAAGAATGCCAAGATTATTCCAAGGTGGGAAAGAATAAGTGGAAATAGAAAGACAAGAAGACAAAAGCCACTACACATAATTGCAAGGATCCAAATATCCTCTGCAACCATTGAAATATAGATGGTCACACTAAAAATAAGTGTTGGAAGCTACAACTAGAGATGAATCCATACAACTATAAGAAGGATGCCAAAAATAACTTGGTAGGCATGGATTCAGACAACTAGGTAGGTACCAGCTCAAATGTGGATGATAATTTTTTGTACAATTTAGTATAGAAGGTGGTAAAAAACATTCCATATTAATATCCAGTAGCCTTATCACAAGGAACATAAGGATATGAGAAAAATATTCCATATTAAGATTCAAGTCAAAATGACCAAGATAGATGCTCTATTCAATTGTAATTCATAGGAAAACCTCATAGAAGATGATATAGATAGAATGCATGAGTTGGAGATTCATGCTCATATAATACCATATCCATTGGGATGCATGAATAAGGATGCAAAGATCAAAGTGACTAAACAATGTAAGATCTAGTTTTCTATAAGTGCAAATTTTATTGATGAAGTAGAGTTAGATATAGAACGCCTTGACATGTGTGGTGTAGTGTTTGGAATCCCTATATGTATATGGGGGTCACAATAATCATGAGGATATAAAACCAATATTTCTTGATCAAGGATGTGAAGTATTACATCATTGAAGCACCCAAAGCTAAATCGAAAATCTCACTAGTAAGTGCCAACCAAGCTAAAAAGTTTATTACTTCTAGTAAAAAGTTTGAATTTCTTTTCTTAATAGAGAAAAAGATAGGGAATGAAATGGTAAGAGTAAAGGAATCCCTGGAGGGATGTAAGAAAGAGAAAAAACAATAATTGAATGATTTTTGCATCCATAAAGAGGATTTTTCCAAGATCCTAAAGGGATTCCACCTAAGAGGGAAGTGAAGCATGAGATATAATTGTTTCATGAATCACCATTAAAAAAAAAAAATTATAGACAATATATTTTGGAAGTAGATGAAGTGAATAAATATCTACTAAAACTTGGAGTAATTCAACCAATAACTTCACATTGTGGTTCACCTATAATCATAATACCCAAGAAGGATGGGGCTTGGAAAATGTGCATTGACAATATAGAATTAAATAATATCACACTTAATATTAGGTACCACCTACCTTGGATCAATGATTTATTAAACCATTTGTAGCATGCTAAGGACTTCACTAAGTTGGATCTAAAATTGGAATACCACAATGTACATGTTGAGGAAGTAGACACCTCGACTATTGTCTTCAAGACAATGTTAGGTCTATATGAATTGTTAGTCATGCCTTTTTGTTTATGTAATGCATTAACTACATTTATGTTATTGATGAATTATGTATTGAACCCTATTTAGATTCATTTGTAATAGTGTGTTTGAGTGACATATTGGTTTATAGGTTGACCTAGGAAGAGAACATGTCATATATCATGTAGGTTTTGAAAAAACTAAAAAAGCATAAATTGTTGGGTAACCTCAAGAAATGTGAATTTTCTTAACATTAACTGGTGTATTTAGGGCATGTGATCAGTGGAGGGGAAATCAATATAGATCTCGTGAAGATGGATGTTGTCATCAAGTGGCTAATTCCTCCTAATGTCACTAAAGTTAGGAGATTTGTTGGGGTAGTGCAATACCTATAGAAGTTCATAGTATATTTTTCAATAGTAGCTACATCACTCTATGCCATAATACCCAATGATAATAAATTACAGTGGAGAAAGAATCCCTGGAAAATATTTCAATGAGATAAAATGAAATATCATTCAAGCACCATTTCTCATGTTGACTTATAGAAATATTTCTAAGTGGAGACATATGCAAGTGGATATGTTATGGGAGTAGTTTTTATGCAAGGATGCAATCTAGTATGACATTATTGTGAAATGTTTCATTGGGGAGTTTTGAACTAACCAATGTATGATAAGGAACTCTATGCCCTAGTTGAAGCTATTAAGAAGTGGAAACACTATCTGATGGGAAAGGAAACAATTATCCACACTAATAACCAACCATTGTAGTCTTTCTAGGTCTGGAGTACACTTAAAAAAAAAAAGCATTAAGAGTGGATGGGGTTTTTGCGATTGTTCCATATGGTCATAGAGTATAAGAAGAGAATCACTAATAATTTGGATACCATGCTTTCAAGGTCATCCACATACAATATTACACCTTTGAGAACTCTTATTCACATGGATCCTTTCACCCATGATGCATACAAAGAGGCATACATAGAATACAAGGACTTTAAAGAGGTGTTTTAGTAGATACAAGGCCAAATTCATGGAGAACAAGGTGACGATAAGGATTAGTATTATATCCAGAATGGGTTTCTCTACAATCTATACAAGTTTTTCATTCCTAAATTTGAATTATTGAAACTTATTAGAGAGGCTCATACCTCCAAGGTTTTAGGACATTTTGATGTTGGGAAGAAATTTTCCAACTTACAAAGGTTTGTGTATTTGACCCAAAATGAAAGAAGATGTAGCTCAATATATTAGAGGATACATAATTTGATTTACCAACAATCCCAATAATACAAATAAATGTCTATACAATCCCTTACTTATAACGTCTTGAAATTGGGAAAGCATTTACATATATTTTTTGGGTGGTTTTTCAACAACTAGGAAGGGGCATGCATATGTCTTCGTGGTATTTGATAGTTTCAGAAAGATGTGAACTCTAATTCCTTGTAAAAGAACCATCGGATGATAATAAGAAACAAACATGTTCTTTGAATAGGTTTAGGTGGACTTTGGAACACGAAGGAGAATCATCTCAGATAGATATACAATACTTCTCAATGTGTTTTGTACTAGACTTTGGGAGAAGATGGACACTAAGTTGAAGAGATCTACAACATTCCATCCATAGAAAAATGTACAGAAACAATTAGTTAATAGGACTTTGCTATAAATTTTGAGGGGTTACAATTAGAAACATTTGAAGAATTGGGACCAAGAATATTATCTACATTGACCTCTCTTATAATAGAGTAGTCCATGTTTGTACCAATAAGTCCCCTTCAAAAACTTGCTTTAGGTATTTGTTGTATTTTCCATTGGATGTTTTTTATGGATAGAAAGGAAGAGTGAGGGAATATGTCATAGGAGAAGCATTTAAACAAGAGAAAATTGTTAAAAATATTAGGTACATCCATTTGCAAGTACACAAGACATTGAAGAAATATCAGGAAAATTACAAAGCCCAACATGATTAGAAAAAAATGGAGAAATCATTCAATATCAGAGACAAAGTTTGGTTACAAATAAACAAGGAAAGTTTATAGTGTCATGTTCATAAGAAGATAAAGGATCTAAGGTATATTACTTTTGAGGTATTGTATAAGGTAAGTTATAATGCATATAGACTCATTATACCCCCATATAAGTACATTTAGTCAGTAGTGAATTTGTAAAATATGAAAATCTATGAGCCTTCCATGTTGGATGAGGAAACTAAAGAGAATGTCCTACCTACCATAGAGTACATAGAGCCAAAATCATAGGTATAATTGGTAGAAGATATAGATTTGCAGAAGAATAATAAAATATTTTAGTATAATATGATATCTAATGTGAAAAAATATTCTAGTGGAATATACATGGTAGTTTACAGATCATCTAGGGACTTGAGGGTGTTTACTCTACTGAATTCAATATTTAAAGGATCAATACCTACCTACCCAGCCATGAGAAAAATGGGAGTTGTGTTGTATTCCTTTATAAGTTAAAGAAATAGATAAGGGTTTTCTTGTTTCCATCTAGAAATTAATGAAAGAACTAGACTAGTTATACCTTCTCTCATCACTATTGGAACTTGAACATGAAACTCTAGACTAGAATCTTGAATTGAATCCTTGATCTCCATGCACTTTGAGGTATTACCACCAAATTTTTTTTTAAAAATGATTGAGGATGTAATCCATACCTACCTCCTTGAATAATTGTTCTCATGTTGTTTTGAATAATTTTCAAAGTAAAAAATCCCACCATATTTGGGACCATCATTGTATGGTTTTCCTCATTTCCTTCTAGGAAGAAATGATGCTTATGTTATATTCATCATAACATGATCTGTACTATAATTCACTTCATTAGGAATTGCTTCACTTCTTTTTTATTACAACTCATGTTTTTCTGATGATATTCCAAACTCCAAACACTCACCATGTTTGGGACCATTCCTGTATGGTATACCTTGTCTCCTTTTGGGAACAACCAATTCTTTGATAATAGTGATAAAACCATTATCTTCATCACACTTGAATTCACTAGGTACCAATTGTATTATTCTATCTTTTTGTTGTTCCTCATGTTGTTCTAAAGGATTTTCAAACTACAAAATCTTGCCATCTATGGGGCCTTTCTTTTATGGAATCTTATTAGATGTAAAAAATATTGATATGTGCAAAATATTGATTCCATATTTACACTCAAAGGGGATTTCAATATTTTACATCTCCCACAATAGAATAATATTCGATGTTTAACCCCAATTTTATAAAGATAAAGTTAAAATAATATGAACCTAATATTTTTTATTTTTACAAATCACTAGCCCATTTTTTACAACATAGAAAAAGAGAGAAAATACATTTACTATGTAAAAAAATAATACAACTGTTATGAAAGGGGTGGAACCTATAATGAAACTGAAAAAAAACGTTGCAAGTGATTTAAGAGGGAATACAAATTTCATAGATAGAAGTGGTGTCTAAAGATGTTGTTACAACACTTAAGAAAAACACACTATGATTAGAACATCACAATGCATATTGGACCTTGAAATCACCATATGATATTACTTCAATCACTTGATGATAATGACCCAATGGGTCTTCTAATTATAGTTTCAATATCTAACCAACTTCCATGAAATCAGGAAGATCTTGTCCACATATAACCATCAGTTGTTAGAGTTGACTTAGTCAATTTTTTTCTTTTTAGTCAAATTGCCAAGGATGCTTGACCCAACCATCCATTCATCCAAATCATAGTCAATTTATAGGCTAGTTAATTCGTTGCCCTACTATATTCGTCTGCTGGTCAACCTTCCGATCAACAACCATGTGGACTACTCGACCAACTAATGTAGATATCTGGTTGGTCGCTTGACTGTCTTTATTCAAATGTAGGTTGACCACCTCACTGAATGAATATATAAGAAGAGTGATGAACCCTAAATACTCGATGTTCCCACACCCTCCCATTAGCAGTCGTCTCTAAATATTCAGGTGGTAAAATTACATCATCGTTAAACCCCCCCATAATTGTAGCTTCCTAAAGCCCAAGCATAATATGAAGCTTGATAAATCTATATTTGGATAAAGGTTTAGTGAATATATCAAAAACTCGATAATGTGTTCTACATTATTCACAAGGGACAATGTTCTCATGAACCAATTGTCTCAAATAGCGAGCATGGAGCTCAACATGCTTCATCTTACTGTGGGAAACATGATTGCCAACAAATCTTATGGAACTTTGATTATCACAGTAGATTGTAGTCAAGGTATGAATAGGAAGGCCAATTTGACCTAGAAGTTGATTGATAGAGAAAACACTTGCTTGAATGACACCATGATATTCTACTTGTTTATTCAACAAGGAAACTACCTTTTGTTTATCGCATTAACAAATCATCATTTCAGTGCTAAAGAGAAACACAGACAAAAGTGGATGTATGATCATCATTGTCACCAACCTATTTGGAGTCGGTGATGTCGTCCAACGAATCTAAAATTCGACAATGCTTGATACAAAAATTACTGGTACCCTTGAGATAGCGGAAAATTATTTTGACTAATTTCCAATGGATTTCTTTGTGATCTTTCATAAACAAGAAACCATAGTAACAACAAAGGAAATTTCAGGTCGACTATAAGTAAGATAAATAAGATTGTCGACTAGTTTTCGATAAAGAGTAGCATTGACTGTGGGTGTTTGAAAATTTTTGGTGATTTTTACTCTAGATTGAAAAGGAGTATCATATGGATTACAATCGACCATCTTAAATTGTGTCAAAAGATCCATCACATATTTATATTGAGAAATAAAAAAAAAACCATCACATAGAGGTAATACTTCAAGACCAAAAAACTAATTGATAGTACCAAGATTTGTCATGTCAAAATAGTAATCAAGTTGTTTATTCAATCTAAGGGTGAGATCATTATTTTTTCTAGTAATAAGAAGATCATTTACATGTACAAAAACAATCAACGTGTCTCCATTGGTATGGAGTACATATAGGCTGTGATCAGATTCACAATGTTTGAAACCAAGTCAAAGAAATAAATTGTTGATCTTAGCATACCAATCTCAAGGAACCTTCCTGAAACCATAAAGTGACTTCTTAAGTCGAAAAACTACGTTTTAATATAATCACAAAACTAGGTGGATGTTCCATGAAAATTTCTTCAAAGAGGTATCCATGAAGAAAGACATTGGTCACATTTTTCTGATGGATTTTCCATCCAAAACAAGCATCAAGGGAAAGAATAAGTTGAAAATAGTTCATCTTTACAACAGAGCTAAAAGGTCTCAATATATTCGATTCCTTCTTGTTGAGAAAATCCCTTCACAACTAGGCATGTTTTATGTTTCTCAACAAGATCTTCAGAGTTAAATTTGGTCCAGTAGGCCCATCAACATTGCACAATGTTCTTTCCTTATGGTTGATGAACTAAGTACCAAGTGTGATTCTTCGAAAAAGAATAAATTTCTATTTGAATAGTGTGTTCCCATTCATGTCATCCTTGAGCATCCGAGTAGGAAACATTATTAAAATTCTCATGTACACGAGTCATTAGGGAAATGATGGAATGTTTATTTTGACTGATTTTGTTGTCTAGATGAAATTTCACCAACATCAGGTCCAATAGCTTCAATTTTCTTCGTAGCCCATATGGGTAGAAAAAAAATGGTGAACTACAGTTCATTATATCAAGTCTATCAAAAGTTGAATATTTTTCAGTCGAAAGAGATGGTGGAACGGTTGAAAAAGAGATCAATAGAATAGTCGAATCAAAGGCTGATGACAGAGTTGAAAGAGGAATACAGTTCGGCTTTCTAGTTGAATGATTGAAAAAATGGAACAAGAGAACTGATGTCAGAGACAAAATCAAAGGGATCATCCTGCATCAATACAAAGGAGGAATTTAACAACTTAATGTTGAAATAATTCTCATAAAACCATACATTTCATCTGATAATTATTTTCTATTTGATAGGATCAAATAGTCGATAGTATTTTGACTCTTCATAGTATCCCGTCATGATGGAAGCATGACTCTTTCCATCGAAATGTTTTCTACAATAATTAGAAATATGAGCCTAGGTAACACATTGAAACACACGGAGGTGGTTGACTTAAGGCTTATTTCAACACCACCATTCTAATAGAGTCATGGAAAAATCAACTAGAGTCAATATGCGATTGAGAATATATTATTCACAACACACCGCTTCATCCCAGAAGTAAGGAGGAAAATCTTTAGCCTGTAAAAGACATATAGCCATTTTGACTAAAGTTGGATTCTTTCATCATGTGATGCCATTATGTTGAGGTGTGTGAGGAACTGACCACTTCTAATGAATACCAAATCGAAGCAGGTATTCTTTGAAAGGTCGATTTACATAATCACCACAATTATTTGATCTCAATAACTTTATGGGTTGACCATATTGCTTTTCAGTAAATTCTCTAAACTCTTTGAACTTTTCAAAGATAAGATTCTTATTCTTTATAAAATATACCAATGTGAAAAGAGATAGATCATTAGTGAAAGTCCAAATATACCTTGCACGTATCAGGGAAGGTATTTTGATGCATCATACCTCACTATGAACTAGATCTAGCAGGTTCTATGCTCACCACACTTTGTAGAGTCGAAATGTGCCTAATGATGTTTTCCAAGCATACAACCTTTACAGACTCCTTCAAGGGGAAGCACTCAGAGTACAATACCCATTCGTGTTGCACAAAATGAGAATGTGAAATTTATGTTCAACTAAAGATAACCATGAGATTCATGCATATCATTATTTTGTCTTTCATAGGTTGAAAGCTAGGTTTCTATGTAAATGGGAGAGTGTTGTGTGTTTACAATGATGAACCATGAAAATCACCAAATGTTGAATGTAATGAGCATAGATAGAATAAATACTAAGATAATTAATATCAATATATGCTCTATATATTTATACTTTTCACTTAAAAATAGAACATTTGAACCATGAATATATAATAGGATTTCTTTAGAGTTTCCTCAAATCCATGATTATGCATGTCATTTTTTGCTAAATAACTTAAGATTTATGCAACCATTGATACTCTCAAAAATACCATGAACTATTTGTATCAAATAAAAAATTGAGCAATTGACATATTTTTTTCATGTATATCAACATGCATATGGTAGACCATGTTGTATATAGTGTTTTCATATTAGAGTTGTTCAAAAAAATTGAAGAAAATATTTTATGTATTTCAAAATATATTTTTTAATGACATTGTTTTTAGTTGTAAGTTATCTTTACATTCTATGAAAAGTTGATTTTGTTATAAATGTTGTAATATATGATTTAATAGTGTTTTATATCCATGATGGAACAGTGTGAATCATGTATTGGTGTTGTCACTTTATTTTCAAGGTAATACAAAACTATAAATGATTTTTCACCCAAAATAAATAATAACTTTTTTTATAAATATGATTTGATCGCAAAATAATTTAAGAGTTATAAATTGAAAAAGAAAACATTGGAAATAACAATGGGCTATTTTGTGTTAGTTCACTTGTTGATTTCATATGTTCACAGTTTAAGAGATGAGAGATGAATAACCCAACACACAATGTACTATATACAAGGAAATATCTTCAAATATCTTAGGAGCTTAATGGCACTTGCAACTCAGATTTATTTATAAAATACACCAAACACATTTAGCACCATTAGATCAGCAAGATTTGCAATCAACATACCTACAACCATTAAATAATGGTTGTGTGTGAATGTTGTATCTAAGAAAGAAGTTCGTGAAGTTCATACTTCTATTAAAAGCGAATAGGGCTAGCATTTTAGCTATCTTCATAGGCTGAATGAATATGTCATCAAAGTGATGTGGAGTTTATACATATATTAAAGATGAACAAGGATGAGCATGGTCCAACATTCCAGCTACCTTCATAGGCTAGATGAGTATGTCACAAAAAAAATGTGGAGTTCATAACTCTATTGAAGATGAACAGGGACAACATTCTCAATACCTTAATAGGTTAATGAATATGTCATGAAACAATGTGGAGTTACATTTTTTTGTATGTGGATCACTTCAAAGAGAAGAAAAGGATATGTGAAAAACCAAATCTATATACGTCTATGTAAGGAAAGGAAATATAAAATTAAATACAAAATTTTAAAAAATACAAATTAATTTCCATTAATATTTGAAATAAGTGGAAATTAATTTTCATCAATTGTGAGAGTCTTTCTTTAAATAAAATAACATATTTTCCTTATTTAAATAGAATGATTTATTTTCCTCCTTGTATCCACATAAATAAAAATAGAGTTGATAACAACAACTTTGAAGTATTCACATATTTTTCAAGAAGCAAAGACAAAAAGAAACAAACACTAAAAATGGCATCACAATAAATTAAATCCAAAATTAGTACACTCTATCTTAAGCCCTAAATAGTGTCTCACTACCCTTTAATTGGGGCATATTATATTAGTAATGTTATTTTATTTATGCCGGCTTTAGGCCATTAGTTGTAATTATACCTCCTAGTCTCCTATATATACCAAGGAGACATTTTCATTTTGAATCATCTTGTAATTGTACATTTATGTGGGCATAAAGAGGTTTCCCCCTGGAAGAGGCTTATTATATGAATTTATCTCTTTTTCAAGTCGTTGAGTACTTATTCTGAGGTTTTTCTATGCTATATTGATATTTGGTTCTTAACATATGGTATCAGAGCTCAAGGTCTTGGGGTTTCGCTGCTACATCTGAGACACCTTGGAATTTTCGATATAACTTTTTTTCTACAACGTTTCAGAAAGAATGGATTGGGGGGTATTTAGTAGAATGATCAAGGTACGTTGGGTTAAAATTTCATCTTTTGAGGCCTTATACTTTCGGAGATACAGCCTGTACAATATAGGGTTTTGGAATCTTCCTGAACTGATTCATTGTGGAATTTTCGCTATAAAATGTTTTTTGTAACGTTTCAGAACCTGAAATCTGGAGGCTATTCACAGAAATTAGTAAGGTATCTTTGGTAAAAATTTCATCTTTTGGGTCATCTTACATTTGTATATATACCATGTGGAAGATAGGGTATCTCACTAGTCCTATTGACTAGTCTCAAGAAGATGTTCCAGGTAAAACAATCATAACTTGTTCCTAGAGTATCCAAATTGAGTGAGACTGGTTTCATTGGATAGTGGACATTCTGTAGTATTTATGGTATGAGTTTCAAAATTGTATATCAATAATTTTGTGCGAGACATGCTATAAAAGTGAGATCTCCTGAAAAATCCAAAGATCATAAAGTTGTGGAGAAGCTACCGTAAAATCCACTTGGCACATCCAATTTTGATCAGATCTGTGGCATTGAAGAGAAGAAATGTCAAAGAACCAAAAAAAATAAATTTCATACCGAGAAGGGCCGAAACTTTAGAGATATAGTAGAATAAATACTTTCTAGCAGAACAACCTCAAAATCAAGGTTCAAAAGTGATACTTGGCCAACATGCCACCCAAAAAAGGAAATTCTACACCAAATAAGCCTCTAGACAATCCTACTTGGACTCTCGATGAAGGTGAAAAAATGTGTAGGGACAGAAATGATTTAAAAGAGAAAATAGTAACAAAAGATGAACTATAATATATGGAAGCTAAGTTGGAGGCAAAGATGGATGGTTTCATGGAAGGATTGAAAAATTTTGTAATAGAGAGGACACCTGAAAGTGAAAATGTATCCCATGAAATTCATGGTGAGGATGTACAAGGAAGGTGAATCAAGAATGGAGAATCTCTAACCTTGGGTTGAATACAAACCACGTTCCTAAGATCGATATGAGGAACATTGATGGTAAGAACCCTATCACATGAATACTTCATATGGAGCAATTCTTTGATCTACATAATGTGCCACATACACAAAAGGTACAAATTGCTTCCTTATATTTAGAACCCAATCAATTTGTATGGTATATATGGATGTGTCCTTGAAATGCACTCATCACTTGGATAATTTTCATGGAAGAAACGATAGCACACTATGAGGATACAAGGAGCAATACCTTCTTTGGCCAAATGATAAATCTCAAGCAAAAGTGTTCAGTTATAGAGCACATTGAGATCTTCCAAAGATTGAATATAAAGGTAACAAATATTCCATATGAGCACTTGATTGATGTATTCATAGGAACTTTAAGAGATAACATTCAACATGAGGTTCGCCTTTGGGAACCCAAACCATTGGAGAATGCATTTAGTGTGGCAAGAAATGTTGAAAGTAAAAATATGGCTATAGGTACTAGAAGGACCAATCCTAACATCTATAGAGAGAATAATGCTCCTTCTTCTAAAACACCTCAACCTACAAGGTTGACACCTCAACAATTGGAGGAAAGAAAAACAAAGGGTTTATGCTTTAATTGTGACATCAAGTATAGTAAGGGACATAAGCGTGGCGAGAAGAAATTATTCTACATAGATTGTGAAGAGGAAGAAGAACAAGAACATGAACAAGAACCATCTCAAGATGAAAACGTAGAATCAATTTCATCTAAAGAATTGACTCCCGCAATATCGTGTAATGCATTGGCTGGAATTAGCACTCCTCAAACACTCAGGATCGAAGGATATATCAAAAAGAAAAAATTAATAGTCCTAATTGATTATGGCATTACTCATAATTTTATTCACTATAAATTAGCCAAAGATCTCAATTGCTTTGTATATCCAGCACCAGAGTTTCAAGTAATGATTGCAGATGGAGGAACTATCAATTGCTCAGGAAAATGAAATACGATCAATCTTACTATGGGGGAATATGTAATGAATATTCCAATAATTGATATACCCATGGGTGGTGTTGATGTTGTACTAGGAATCCAATGGTTACAATCATTAGGAACAGTGGCTTTTAATTTTCAATATCTTTTCATGAAATTTTCATTGGAAGGAAAATAAATTGAGTTAAGAGGCATCACAGGGAAACTCAGTAAGGTGATAAGCTCTAATGGAATGACAAAATTATTGAAAAGGGGTCATCAAAGTGTTATTGCACAACTATGCTCACTATATGTTCAAACATCTAATCCATCTATTACTCTATATCTCCAAGGGATCATTGATAAGCATTCCAAAGTATTTGAAGATATTCCCAAAGGTCTTCCACCCACTCGAAATCATGATCATGATATTCACCTAATTCCTGGGAGTGTTCCTCCTAACATCAGGCCATATAGATACCCTTATGCCCAGAAGAGTGAAATTGAGCACATGGTTGAAGAAATGTTAGAGGTTGGCATTATTAGACCTAGCCAAAGTTCTTACTCTACACTAGTGGTAATGGTATTCAAGAAAGATGTCTCATGGCGTATGCATACAGATTATAGAGAGCTCAACAAGATCACTATTAAAGATAAGTTTCACATTCTTGTCATTGATGAATCATTATATGAACTACATGGAGCAATCTATTTCACAAAGTTGGATCTTCGTTCAAGGTATCATCAGATTAGAATGAAGGAAGAAGATATCCCAAAAACAACATTCTGAACTCATGAAGGCGATTATGAATTTTTGGTCATGCCTTTTGGCCTTACAAATGCACCTTCCACATTCCAAAGGTTGATAAATTCCATTTTCAAGCCCTTCCTTTGAAAATTTGTGTTAGTAGTTTTTGATGATATACTAATCTATAGCAAGTCTTGGGAGGATCATGTGCAACATGTTGACAAGGTGCTACAACTACTAAAGGAGCAACAACTATGTGCCAAACCATCCAAACGTTTCTTTGAAGTGAAGGAGGTAGATTATTCGGGTCATATTGTATCTCATGAAGGTGTCAAGGTAGACCCTAAAAAGATTAAGGCCATGATGGACTGGCTGATTCCCAAAACATTAAAGAATCTTAGAGGATTTTTGAGTTTGACATGTTACTATGGCAAGTTTGTGCGACACTATGGAAGAATAGCAGCACCTTTAACGGAACTAACTAAGAAGGATGCATTTTCGTGGACTCCAGAGGCAACTAAATCTTTTGAAAAACTTAAAGAGTTGATGTGGAAAGCTCCTGCCTTGACCACTCCAGACTTCACAAAAACCTTTATTGTGGAATGTGATGCCTCAGGAAATCGAATTGGTGTTTTCCTAATGCAAGAAGGAAGGCCCCTGGCTTTTGAAATCTGACCACTCAAGGGAAAGGACTTACACAAACCCATTTATGAGAAGGAAATCATGGCAATACTACATGCATTGAAGAAATGGTGTCCTTACCTAATAGGTAGGCACTTCAAGGTCAAAGCATATCATGATAGTCTTAAATACTTTTTGGAACAAAGACTATCTTCAGAAGAACAACAAAAATGGGTAACCAAGATATTGGGTTATGATTTTAAAATCGTCTATAAAAAAGGGAAGAAAAATGTTGTGCCAAATGCACTCTCAAGGAAGGATGAAGATGTTGAGGCCTTTCTCTATGATATCTCAATCATCCAACCTGATTGGATAATAAAAGCAAGGGATGAATGGAAGAATGACAAAAAAGTGTGGACTCTCATTCAAAGGATGCAACAGGATTCCAGTACATCAGATACATTTACATGGAAAAATGATGCACTATGGTACAAAGATCACTTATATTTATGTAATAAATCCCAACTCAAACAAAAGGTACTATTGGAATTGCACACCTCTCTAGTAGGAGGGCACTCAGGATTTTTAAAAAACCACCATAGGGTCAGGAAGGAATTTTTTTGGGATGGCCTTAAAAATGATGTTCAAAGGTTTGTGGCAGAATGTTTGGTTTGCCAACAAAATAAGGTGGAAACAATTAATACCCTGGGTCTTTTACAACCATTAGCCATCCCAAGTCAGTGTTGGGAGGATTTTTCCATGGATTTCATCACAGGGTAACCGAAGTCTGAAGGAAAGACTGTCATCATGGTGATTGCTGATAGAATGACCAAGTACGCACACTTTTGTGCACTCTCGTATCCCTTCAAATCTAGTATAGTTTCCACCGCATTCATGGAGATAGTTCAAAAGCTACATGGCAAACCACAGATTATTGTAAGTGACAGAGATCCCATCTTCACTGGACATTTTTGGACATAATTATTTTCTTGCTTGGGTACTCAATTGGCTCATATCTCATCCTATCATCTTCAATCTGATGGACAAACCAAGATAGTGAATAAATGTCTAGAAGGCTACCTTTGTTGCTTTGTCTCTGATAAACAAACACAATGGTTCAAATGGTTACCCTTGGTAGAATGGTGGTATAACACTTCCTTTCATACTGCAAAAAAAATGACACCATTTATGGCACTCTATGGATACCACCCTCCTTCCATCACTTCTTCTCTAAAATAAAAATCTAAGTTTCAAGCAATGGAAGATCACATCGAGCATCAACAACAAGTTCTCCAAATATTAAAGGACAACCTGACCATGGCACAAAATTGTATGAAACAACAAGCAGATCAACATCGTACTGAAAGTAGTTTTGAAGTAGGGGATTGGGTGTTTTTAGGACTACAACCATACAAACAGATGTCCCTCAAGCAAGCCAAGAAGGATAACAAATTATCACCAAAGTACTATGGCCCTTATAAGGTGTTACAAAATATTGGTACTATGACATACAAATTAGAGTTGCCTGCATATTCACGAGTACACCCAATTTTCCATGTTTCATGCTTAAAGAAGGTTATAGGTGACAAGATCCCAGTTCAAACTATATTGCTAGAACTTGACGAGGAAGGAAAAATCATATTGGATCCTGAAGCCATCACTGACACAAGAATTTGCCAGCTGAGGAATAGATCCATTTCATAGTATCTCATTAAATGGAGGAAGCTACTGGCTGAAGATTCCACTTGGGAAGATGAGTCTTTTATACATAAGCATCCAAAGTTACTCAAGTGTTGCGGATAACACTTGTCTCAAGGGGAGGGGCATGTTTATCCCTAAATAGTGGCTCATTATCCCTTAATTGGGGCATATTATATTAGTAATGGTATTTTATTTATGTCGGCTTTAGGCCATTAGTTGTAACTATACCTCCTAGTCTCCTATATATACCAAGGAGACATTTTCATTTTGAATCATCTTGTAATTGTACATTTATGTGGGCATAAGGAGGTTGCCCCCTCAAAGAGGATGATTATCTAAATTTATCTCTTTTTCAAGGCGTTGAGTACTTATTCTGATATTTTTCTATGCTATATTGATATTTGGTTCTTAACACTCTATAAATCGACTGTGAATGTCATCTAACAATGTTCTTATTATTAGTCCCTGCCCTTTGGGCTGTAGGGACTAATAGTAATTGGTTTTTCATTGTTGCATTAATACGACACAAAAACCAAACACTTTAACCAAAATTTTAAGAGTTTCATTCAAATTTTCATCTCGCATTTGGTTTTTAGGCCTAAGTTTGAAGTTTGAGGCCGCCTCTTCCCGAGGCACACCCTCACCATATCTTGTATTAAAATCACTTTCAAGTATATATTCTATGAGTAATATTGTAAAATTCAAGTAATGCTAGAACTACTTCTAGCATTACTTCTTGGCATTAAATGTTAAATCATAGAGCTTTCTTCAATTTTTATTGGAATTCCCTTAGCTACCACCTCTTGGAATTTCCTTTGCTGCCACCTTGCAACACGTTTCCTATGTCTGGTTGTTGGCATGTTTCCCAAATGTCTCGGGCTAGGTCGTATTCTCTGCAACCATGTCGTATATTATTTCATGTTCATTTTAAATGCAAGAGCTATTTCCCGTTCATCTCTTCTGCTATGTAGGTTTCTCATCTCCTCTTCTATTGTGCAGATTTCTTTGTTGAGTGTTGAATCTCTATTTATGAGCTATACATGATCCCCCTATTTCTAGCTACCCTGCAAAGACGACTGACAGTAGGAATCTGCAATGCTCATGAGAGAAGCAAAATGATCCTTCAACGAGCTTGCTAAAGGAAATTGGAAACCACCCAGGGTAGCCCTAAGCTACTAGAACTGAATGTCGAGGAGAGATGAGAGGGGAGAGTCTTCCTGCTTATTGTTGAGCGTGGAATTTAATAAAATAATTTATGTACTTCTTGCTTATGAAAATGAGAAACTAATACTTTATGGTAATATTCTATTTTTCTTTCACTAAAGAGATGGATGTTAAAACTTTGATTTATGTCATTATAGTTTTCAACACAATTTTTCTTTCCAAAGTTTTCATTATCATTTCGGGAGGCCTATGGAATTGTATTTTACTAACATAGTTTTAGTTTTGTGTGCTCAAAATATACAAGTGTTGTATGCTCTTAAAAACATATAGCATATTGAACCTCATGCTCTTCATAACATCAAGCAGAAAGAAAGCATAGAACATCTTGGGGATTTCACTTATTGCTCTTCATATCGGGCTGTGAGTTGGGAATTCAGGGTGAGCAAGCAATGTAGGGACACCCCTCGGAGATGGAGGAATTCCTGTGAGCTCCCCAAAGTGGACTGCAAGGAGCAAAATCTTTTTCTTCACTCATGTTTTTTTGTCTTATGCAGAAACGTTGAGAATGCCATTGGTGCCATTAGTGCCATTAATCTGCGAGATGCTCCTTGGAGTCAGAGGAATTCCTGTGAGATCCCCAAATCCAAGAAAAACATTAAATCATGGAAGGGTGGAGAAGCAAGATCGATATCCAAACCTGCAAAATCAGAATCAAAAGAAAAAAAATTCATGTTGAAGAACACACTTCCAAGTCACGAGTTTCTACAACACTGTATCGAAATCAAACCCTCAATTATAAGAAATGAAAATCTATAAACATAATAATGATGAAATATTGACAAGGATGAGGATGAGCGAAATTCCATTATGATTGGCATGAAGGTTTCATGTATGGCCTCAAGGTTTCCTATATGGACTGAAGGTTTCACACAATCTAACGATGGCTTAAACAAAACCCTAATGGCTTACTCAAGAACCCTATGTTCATATCTACATCCAAAATTGGTGTAATGTGCGAATTGAAATTGTTCGAAAATTATGGTATGCATGTATATTTTCGTAGCAGGTTATTGTCCTTCGTCTGCTCCCATTCACCTTCGTATACTTGAATTAAGAACCCAAAAAATCTGCTCCTTGGTGGGAATGGTGGTATTCCACGATATTAGTACTGCCATTACCCTTCGACGGTTTCGAGCCCAATACTCAACAACGTGACTTCTAGTAACAACAAGTCTTTCACCTTCTAGTTGCCTTCGTCGATAAGAATGGCAGCCTGCACAGTTGCGCCATAGACCAAGGCTTCGTCGTCCCGCATGTATTTCTCCACGGGCTCCATACTCCTCATGAACATGTCCATGTTGAGCTCCTCGAAGTGAGCTCTCGTAATGGTGATGAAGCAATGTGATTGTTAGTAGGTTCCACGTGTAATTCCTAAAGACTCGCCTCCCCACACCCTGCCTCTCCACTTTTGAACACATCTTCTAATTTTTCGGCTACGTGGAGTCTATCGAGAGAATGGTTGTACTCTCCATTAATATACACGGTTTTCAAGACAACAATGCTCTATTCATTACAATGAATTAAATATATGTCTTAAGACATGACATGTCATCTAAGGCTTAAGTTATTAATCCCAAAAACCATTTCTAGTGTGCATGAAACAATTTTAGAAGATCAAAAACATTTCTTGGCCCAAGAAATTGTCCTGCAAACATTTACTACGACGCTAGAAAGTGTGCAAAATCATCTGAAAAGCACTCGAGTAATTTTTTTATGGTCTTCGAAAACAACCAAAAACTGCTGGCGTTTTTGACAATTTAATTAGGGATTTTTTTAACCTTAAATCATTTTTCATGAAATCGTTTGTGACAAGGAGTATTGTGATCCATTTTTAAAAGAAACTTTCTGAAATGAAAATTTCTGTAATCTTCAACAACCAACTACAATAGTGACAAGTATCCTCGATTTTAAAAATTATTATTCTTTTAATTAATACTAACATATTCTTTCAATTTTATTTGAAAGAAAATGTAAACACAGCATCATTTTCTTTGAAACTTCGTCCATGCCTCGATCAGGGAAAGAAATTAATAATTTTTTTCAAACTTTCGTCCCTATTCAATTGCGTTATTTGTTTTAATCACAATAATACAATAAGTAATCTAATGTTTTAGAAATTTGATTAATATTCTAAATAAAAAAGTAATGTAATGTTTTATAAATTGGATTAATATTCTAAATAAAAAATCAAGAGAATCGGATTAATATTGTAAATAAAAGACAATGAGCCAGGCAAGTTGCAATCACTAACTCTCCCAGCGATGCTTCATGATGTCCATTAAAAATGATGGTGGGCTTTTTTCTCATTGATTGATGGGTTCGTTTCTTAGTAACCTTGAAGACTTTTAGATTACACAAAATGCCAAGACCAACCTTGATGAGTCTCAACCTACTAAATCATTCTCCACTGAGCGCAGAGCAATTTTAGAGCGATCATTCTTCCCTTTTATGTGAACGTTTTGTACAAGTTCTCTTAACTTACTCTCTCTCGACTCAGAATTTTTTCATTGTTTTGCATATAACAGGGTAGTTATGTAGTCTTTGGAGACAATATTGTAGTTATGTAGTCTTTGGAAACAATATTGTTCAACGGTTAAATAGAATTTTTCAAATACAACCGAAGCATATGATGTGAACTGCGAATTGAATTTGCCTTTAACAATGTCCAATGTATGTCCAGGGACACCAATGTATGTCCAGCGTCCCTGGCTGGGTGATGCAACAACTCTTTTAAATTTTGTCAATGCGTGTATGTTGCTCATCTTACAAGCTTATATTACTCCATGTTAATGCATGTATTTTTCTCATCTTTTACGAGTATATTCTCCCATGTTTTGTTTAGATCTTTTATATCTCACAACCTATTATTTTGGGGACAATTAACATGTATTTTTCTCATCTTCTACGCATATCCCATGTTTTGTTTAGATTTTTTATATCCACAAAAAAATATTGTGGACAATTAACATGTATTTTTTTCATTTTCTACTAGTATATCCTCCCATGTTTTGTTTAGATCTTTATATCTAACAACCTACCATTTTGGGGACAATGGTACTTTACACACCATGTAAGGGCATGCAATTATTGGGAACCATTTTGAAGACAATGGTACTTTACACACCATGTAAGGGCATGCAATTATTGGGAATGTATAAAAATACAATTTTATATGTATGATATACAAATAAAACCGAACTACTTAAACAGAATATGTATATTTTATATTTTATATTTTTAAAATTAATTTATTTTAAATTATTATAATTTAATTTAAAAAATTTTAATTTTAATTAAAAATTGTATTATGTAGATATGTTGAATGCATCTCACATATAAAGAAATATCTTGATACCTTCGCAACTCCTATTTTATCAAGCAAAAGTGATACAAAGAGCTATAGATTGAGCTTGTATATCTATCAATAAATTATTCTATGTAAAAACAAAAAGCATTATTCATAAATAAAATATAAAAAAATATATTTTTCATAAATAAAATATCAAAGTACTTTGATATTTCGGAAGCTTCATAAATAACAAAAGAATATTATAGTAAAATATTGTGTTGGGTATTATATTTAATAAAGTGAAGAGTATTGGATATTATCAATTATTTGGTTGATAGAAACATTCCAAATGAACTTTTTAGGTTTTGAATTTGTATTGATGAGATATATATTGATGGTTAAGGGAGTAGTTTAGTTGATAGAAACATTCCAAATGAACTTTTAATTAAAATCAATAACAGTGAGGTCACAAGGGCACATCACTAGTGGCTCACAGAATCTATTATATTACTTTGATAAATTGCTTACAAATAAATAGGCTAGGTAAGTCTATAACAAATCCCTATCTTTGTGGATTTGAAAACAACTTAGAGGCTATAAATGAATACAACTATAACAACCCTGAAACCAACTCTAACAAATAGTTGATATTTCGACATTATTCCAACACTTCCCCTTAATGGAGAAATGGATTCTCAACACTCCAAGTAATATGAATAATATGCCTGTTGGTCTAAGTCTCTACTAGGCTTACAACATAACTTTAACAATTGACTCATCAATTGTGCCTTCATCTTGGCCTTCTTGGTTGTTGTATGATGTTTGTCCTTCTTTTTGCGTTTCCTGCTCCAAACTTGAAACACTTTAACTCTTGTTTTCTGCTCCATTGTCATTCTTGTGTATCTCTTCTTTCTCAACCTTGATTTCTGGTTAATGTTCTCTGTCTTCAACATTGCTTCAAGTTCTTGGAATATGAGTTCATTTTTAATACTTGCAGATTCTACAAAATTCTCATAAGTGGACTATTGTTTCTTTTTCTGAGTACAATTATCATTATCAATGTCCTCCTCAAGGGATTCTTGCAACATTATCTCATAGTAATACTTTATTTCTTCAGGACTCCACTTTATAAAAACTGACTCAATTTCTATATCTCTAATGCAGTCTTTTTCTTCAGTGTCCATACAGTCTTCATCATAATCTAATGTTTCTTTGCATTCATCATAATATGGCTTTTGAAGCCATTCCTCAATAAATTCCAATTCTTCATCAAACTTATCTGGCACTTCACCTAAGTGTTTCACATCACATTCTTCCTTAGTAAACCCTGCACACTCAAAAACATTCATTAGAGTATCAATACAATTTTTGCTCATTTCATTTTTCTCTTCTAAGAGAGATTTATGATTTCTCTCATGTTCATCTTCCTTCTCTTCCTTCTCTGCAACAATAAAGTTGTCTTCCACTTGATTTTTGTATGCAAGTGGACCATTCTTCTCACCAAACAACAACTCATCAATAAGATGTTTCTCATGCATCAATTTTGACCACTCTTCATTAGATGAATTGTCTTCATCAAATCTAACTTCATATGTCTCTCCTTCAAAGAGATCTTCCTCCACAAGGTTTTCATTCTCATTATCACAATCAGTTACATACACACTTTCATCATCAATCATTGCAATTTCAATGCAATCATTTCTACTCTTCATTTCAGTTATAAGACTATCAATACACTCACCATTTTCAACAGTAGTGATGTGATTAATTTTGTCTTTAGCTATCTTGCTCCCCCTCACACTAAACTTCATCTCTAGATTATCCCAAAACATTTTTGCATTCTCTATTTCACCAAATTCATATAACAAAGAAGACGGGATGCCATTATTCAATGTTGAACTAACAAGATATAATGTTAATTTATCTCTTCTCTTCTCAGTAGGATCTTCATAACCATTTTGAACAAGTTCCCATAAATCTATTGATAAGTAAACCTTCCATTTTCATTTTCCAAAGATCAAAATTTTTACCTGAAAATGATGGTAAAACTGGCATTAACCTTTTCAATATTTTATTGATTTCTTCATCTTCATCAATCTGCTCTAGATCCGCAATCTGATCCTGGTCTCCATCAGGTATGAGTTCCTTGATTACTGCTGAAGACACTTTATATTTACCTGCAAAATATATGTCCTCTTGTTGATTCTTCCTCCACATGTGTTTCAACTCTCTCCAGAGCTGTTTAATTCTCCTTTGCTGACCCATTAAAACTTCTCTAATCCAGTTTTCATGATGCTCCTCGAGTTCAGCTTTCAAAATGCTCACAGATCATCCCCCAGTCTACTGACAGAACTGAAATCACCAAGGGACAACGTAGAGAGAAGGGTTAGCGCATCAATTCTATGGAAAAAAAATCCAGCCAAGTGATCATAGTTTGGGCAGCGATACCAAACAGATCCATCCAAGCGATAGACAAACAACTCCAATAGTGAACAATCTCCTTCACACTGATTTACACCACACAGATATACCTCCAATAGAAGCATGCAATTCTCTCAAACACAATCAGTCGTTCTATAGGTATCGTGATCCACAAGTATAGTGTCCCCTGCAATGACCTGTCCTCTTCCACATCTATCCCTGACCTGCTATAGGCAAGAAACTATTGCCCCCGTAGGGAATCTGTCTTCTAGCATTCGACACATGGATCTTCACGCACAGGTTTCAATAGAAACTCCCCCTCACAACTTG
The DNA here is from genome assembly GCA_009831015.1 of Picea engelmannii. Classification (NCBI taxonomy): domain Eukaryota; kingdom Viridiplantae; phylum Streptophyta; class Pinopsida; order Pinales; family Pinaceae; genus Picea; species Picea engelmannii. The sequence continues at coordinate 33,109 of ML786575.1, read as the reverse complement.
GAATTGGCTTCTCTTTCTTTAGCATGCTAAATCTCACCCAATGGCTCTCTGCTCATGTAGATCCATTCCGCTCGGCCCAACTCATCGACTCATTCACTGGAGTCAACACTTTCACTATGAACACATTGCTCGCTACTCTAATACCAAATTAAAATCAATAACAGTGAGGCCACAAGGGCACATCACGAGTGAGTCTACGCTCACATAATCTATTATATTACTTTGATAAATTGCTTACAAATAAATAGGCTAGGTAAGCCTATAACAAACCCCTATCTATGGTTTTATATGGTTTTGAATTTGTATTGAGGAGATATATATATTGATGGTCAAGGGATGATCCAGATTATTTTCGGCACGAAATGAGAGCGGAGATATAATAAAGAAATGCACAGAGATATTGCAGATATTCAATAATATAACAGAAATGTATCAGAGATGCAACCATGAACATAGATATATAGTAATACACGATTTCTATTAATCAGAGAAATGTACAGAGACTGTAAAAATACAGAGTGAAAGACTCGCTAGAATGGTGGCAGCTTATCTCTGAAAAGAGATGTGACGGCTACTCGCATTCGCAAGAAGATGGTTACAATGAG
>ML786575.1:0-18932 GCA_009831015.1 Picea engelmannii | reverse complement strand
ACTCTGAGATTTAAATGTGTTTAATTGTGTTAAATGCATGTGGTTATAATTTCTGTATCAATTATGTGAACATTCATGTATAGAATGGTAATTGAGGGGTTTGGAAACCTGGATAGTGTAAAAGGGTACACTACAAATTGGTAGCAGAGCAAATAGGTACACTACAAATTGGTATCAGAGCAAATAGGTACACTACAACTAGGGGCACATCCATAGGGATGTCTATATCTTTGGCTCACTGCATTACATAGAAGAACCACTTCTTCACATGTTCACTTGTGCTTGTCCACAGGCACGTCCACTCTATAGATATTCTTTCCCACTGCCTCACACAGGGGAATCATTTGGATTTTCTCGTCAACTCTGGTTCTCAGAGGAGGCTAATGCATCATCTTCATTTATTTTCACATGAAGATGCACCCAGCACTTTGGGATTTCACATGTTCACCTTGTGCTCGGCCACATGTTTCAATCCATCAGGAAACATTGTGTTCTCAAAGAGATTTATAAACGACTCTTGGTTATCATCATAGGATCGATATCATGATCAAGTAAGTCTATCAAAATATTTGAAGCCATAATGCTTTGCACACTCAATGGTAAATACTCTGCTTCTGTGGTATTCAAGGTGACAGATATTTGTGTTTCCTTCTGCATTAGGGACCATGGAAAACTTCATGGTCGAACATCAACCGGATGTGCTCTTTTGGTCCACTTTATTTTCTGCTCAATCCGAATCATCATATCCTGCAAACTCAATTTCACTCTGGAGGCATATCTCAGGCCATATCCAACTGTGCTTCATGTTTTGTTGTTGTCTAGTGAGTTTGTCTTGGTTGATTCATGAAATGACTAAGCACTTTCACTGCATGGAATGAATCAAGTCTGGTTTTAACCAGATACTTCAGTGATCCAATGTGGATCAGTCTCGTCTGAATCATTATCAATCTTCTCCTTTTAAATTTATCACGGTGGATTTTTCATTCTGTCATACTTGAACTTATTTAGTATCTTTACTATATATTTTACTTGACACGGGAAAATCTCATCGGTCCTCTGTCATACTTCTTGTCCCAAGGAGTAGTGCATCATACTCAGATTCTTCATCTCGACTTCAAAAGTCAAGGATTACTTGTATCCAGAAACAAGACTTCTTTAATAAGTCACCAAAATCAAGTCTTCATCATCAACATTGTCATGATATAGGTTTGGATCAACAACACTCTTGCTGAAATCCAAACTCATCAAGAATTTATCTATCTGATATAGTTTCCAGCTCATGGATGGTAGTACGGATGGAGGTCTAACGGGTTTACTAGATCAAGTGTCTCATCATAGACAACTCCCTTTATTTGTGAGAGACCTCTAGATATAGATATCATTTTGTATTTCTAGACACTTCCATCAGCTGCATTTTTTGATCTTTTAGATCCACTTGAAAGTTAACATAGACTTCCCTTCTGTTCCCTGAATAATATCTTATGCATCATTCTTTAAGATATACTGGTATTCTTTTTTTATGGAATCTTGCCATAATTTTTCTCCTGTGGCTTCTCTAAGACAAGGAGGCTCAGCATCAATCAGGTGGATCATGACTAAAGGATAGATTTCAAGATCTCTTTTACTTTCTCGGGATGTGACTTGAGAGGCTTGTATGTTTCTCTGCCTCTTGTTGAGTGAGTCTAGGTGGGTATTTTATGACCTACTGCAATATCTAAACATATCAACTGGAGAAACTAAATCAACTTGGATAATGTTTGTCTCCCTCTGAACTGTTGAAGGGGGAGAAGGTATTATCTTATTGTCAATCTCCATCTGAGATTCTCTAGGTTTGTTTGATGGGTATCTTTTATTTTAAGGACAACATTTATTCTTGTTCTCGCATAATAATCAATTAAATATGGTTTGGACTCCCATACCAGGGATAATGGTCCAAGTCTTTGAGTGCTCTCGTACTAGGGATTTATTCAAAAAATGCACTCAACTATAAAAATTGGAATCAATTGATTTACCTGGTTTGTGGTCATTATTTAGTTTTAGAGGAAATACTTCTCCTCTCTCTTATCTTCATTCTTTTGAGGTGGGTCTGGATCAATGTCAGCAGTGGAAGCATATTGTCTTCCCTTCTTCCTGGTTGGACAGTTTCTTGCATAGTGTCCATAATTGTCACATATGAAGCACTGAATTTATGAAACATCTCTTCTTTGATAACCTGGGTTTGATGAATACTTTTGACCTTTAAATGTTTTCCTGAAATTTCTTTTCAATTTTCCTCCTTTCTTTGTGTGAAGTGCAAGAACATGATTTTCTTCTGAGGAATCTTCCACTCCTCTATTTCTAAGTCTAATTTCTTCTTGCATAAAATCTGTCCATAGGAGATCAAAGGTTGGTAGAGCTTATCTTCCACTGATACTCTGAAGGAAAGGCTCCCACGATTTTGGAAGATTCTGGAGAGTGGTTAAGACAGGTTCTTTATCAGACATGATTTCTCCGATGGTCTCTAGTTGTTCTTTAATCTCTGATAACTTCATGAAGAAGATGGCAACTGTGTCACCTTTCATCATCTTGGTACTTTAAAGTTGGCTCTTTAAGGTAAGATCTTTGAGGGTGTTGTCACTTTCAAATCTTCATACATCTCATAGGTTGTCTTTAGGTTGGAAATACGAGGTAAGAGGTGATCTCTTACTGAATAGATGATTAATTTTCTTGCTTTGACATCTTCGTCCTTTATTATATTTTTCTCTATATCTGTAGTTGTGGCTAGTAGGGTTTTAGTTTCCACATCCAAGACATCATCTTCTTCAAGGGTGAATTGAAGCCTTGATTTCCAGGAGCTGAAGTTTCTTGCTCCATCAACCCTATATTCTACTAATGCTCTGTTCTTCATTTGATTGGTTTCTTAAAATTCTTGCCAACTGAAATTTGAAAACATAATGATTAGGTTGAATTAGAAAACTTAGATTATATTGGACTTATGACTACCAACAATCAACTTGATAGTGTCATAGAGATGCTTGCTGATTCAGGAGAATGTTTCTTCATAAATCTAGAATTAATATTCTGCAGGAAACTTCGGCACCCGAGAAACCTTAGGGCCAAAAATAAAAATTTCTCGGAATTCACTTTGCTCCCAGTAAGTTTCTCACTAATGTTTGACATGAGAGAGATATTTAAGGAGTGCGAAGGTGATCTTTTCTTTGTCGGAAAAATTGTGAACATAGAAATAACCTTCTAACAGAGTTAACCATTTTTCTAGGGCTTTTGCATCTATCTGTCCTTCAAATATAGGAATATCAAAATTAACTTGTACCTTGAAAGGTGAGGTGCCTCCAAAGTGGTCGCTTGATGAAGATGCGCCTGATTCTATCGGCAGACGTTTAAGGATGTGGGAAAAAATTTCCATCATTTCGTCCCTCTGTCGCGTGAGAGCTTGCTCAAGCAACAAATTGATAGGATCATCTGCTCCGTCGATTTTCTTTTCTTCTGCCATTGAGGGTTTCTTGGGTGTGAGAGAGCGATTGTCTTCAAGAAAGACAAGCTCGAGACCCAACTTGCTATACTTGGACCTCGTCGGGGACATGCACTGAAAAAAACAATCAAGAGCAGCCTGCTCTGATACCACTGATCCGGATTATTTTCGGCACGAAATGAGATCGGAGATATAATAAAGAAATGCACAGAGATATCGCAGATATTCAATAATATAACATAAATGTATCGAATATGCAACCATAAACACAGATATACAATAATACACAATTTCTATTAATGAAAGAAATGTACAGAGACTGTAAAAATACAGATTGAAAGACTCACTAGAATGGTGGTAGCTTATCTCTGAGAAGAGATGTGACGGCTACTCGCATTCGCAAGAAGATGGTTACAATGAGGCTCTCAAGGCCTTTTTACAATAAACCAGGATGCCAAAAACCCTAGACATCCAAAAATCTAACCCTAGGAGATGAAGCGCCAAAAGTCATGTGGGCCCCGTTTGGGTAAGTTGGTGCATCAACTTCCCGGGGTCGTAACTTTTGCATACGATCTCCATTTTAGGTGTGTGATAGCTCGTTGGAAAGGTATCGTCGAGGAGATTCATTTTGGGGGCTCAATCATGTCTTTGTCTATAATTGAGAACCTCGATCTTGAAAAACCTTCATTTAGGCCCTCAAAATGGCCCCGGAAGTTAAAACCTGCTAAAAATAGTAAATTGTCAAAATTGCCAAAAAGTTATTTTGAGCCAGTTCGAAAAGGTGGGTGGCCACCGATATCCATATGGATCAGATAGTCTTAAATACCTCTTGGAACAAAGACTATCTTCAGAAGAACAACAAAAATGGGTAACCAAGATATTGGGTTATGATTTTAAAATCGTCTATAAAAAAGGGAAGCAAAATGTTGTGCCAGATGCACTCTCAAGGAAGGATGAAGATGTTGAGGCCTTTCTCTATGATATCTCAATCATCCAACCTGATTGGATAATAGAAGAAAGGGATGAATGGAAGGATGATGAAAAAGTGTGGACTCTCATTCAAAGGCTGCAGCAGGATTCCAGTACATCAGATACATTTACATGGAAAAATGATTCACTATGGTACAAAGATCGCTTATATTTATGTAATAAATCCCAACTCAAACAAAAGGTACTATTGGAATTGCACACCTCTCCAGTAGGAGGGCACTCGGGATTTTTAAAAAACTACCATAGGGTCAAGAAGGAATTTTTTTGGGATGGCCTTAAAAATGATGTTCAAAGGTTTGTGGCAGAATGTTTGGTTTGCCAACAAAATAAGGTGGAAACAATTAAGACCCGAGGTCTTTTACAACCATTAGCCATCCCAAGTCGGTGTTGGGAGGAGTTTTCGATGGATTTCATCACAGGGTTACTGAAGTCTGAAGGAAAGAGTGTCATCATGGTGATTATTGATAGAATGACCAAGTACGCACACTTTTGTGCACTCTCATATCCCTTCAAATCTAGTACAGTTTCCATTGCATTCATGGAGATAGTTCAAAATATACATGGAAAACCAAAGATTATTGTAAGTGACAAAGATCCCATTTTCACTCGACATTTTTGGACAGAATTATTTTCTTGTTTGGGTACTCAATTAGCTCATAGCTCATCCTATCATCCTCAATCTGATGGACAAACCGAGATAGTGAACAAATGTCTGGAAGGCTACCTTCGTTGCTTTGTTTCTGATAAATAAACACAATGGTTCAAATGGTTACCCTTGGTAGAATGGTGGTATAACACTTCCTTTCATACTGCAAAAAAAATGACACTATTTATGGCACTCTATGGATACCACCCTCCTTCCATCACTTCTTCTCTAAAATAAAAATCTAAGCTTCAAGCAATGGAAGATCACATTGAGCATCAACAACAAGTTCTCCAAATATTAAAGGACAACCTGACCATGGCACAAAATCGTATGAAACAACAAGCAGATCAACATCGTAGTGAAAGAAGTTTTGAAGTAGGGGATTGGGTGTTTTTCATACTACAACCATACAAATAGATGTCCCTCAAGCAAGCCAAGAAGGATAATAAACGATCACCAAAGTACTATGGCCCTTCTAAGGTGTTGCAAAATATTGGTACTATGACATACAAATTAGAGTTGCCTGCATATTCATGAGTACACCCAGTTTTCCATGTTTCATGCTTAAAGAAGGTTATAGGTGACAAGATCCCAGTTCAAACTATATTGCCAGAACTTGACGAGGAAGGAAAAATCATATTGGAGCCTAAAGCCATCACTGACATAAGAATTCACCAGCTGAGGAATAGATCCATTTCATAGTATCTCATTAAATGGAGGAAACTATCGGCTGAAGATTCCACTTGGGAAGATGAGTCTTTTATACAAAAGCATCTAAAGTTACTCAAGTGTTGTGGACAACACTTGTCTCAAGGGGAGGGGCATGTTAACCCCTAAATAGTGGCTCATTACCCCTTAATTGGGGCATATTATATTAGTAATGGTATTTTATTTATGTCGTCTTTAGGCCATTAGTTGTAATTATACCTCCTAGTCTCCTATATATACCAAGGAGACATTTTCATTTTGAATCATCTTGTAATTGTACATTTATGTGGGCATAAAGAGGTTTCCCCCTCGAAGAGGTTGATTATCTGAATTTATCTCTTTTTCAAGGTGTTGAGTACTTACTCTGAGGTTTTTCTATGCTATATTGATATTTGGTTCTTAACACTCTATAAATCGACTGTGAATGTCATCTAACAATGTTCTTATAATTAGCCCCTTCCCTTTGGGCTGTAGGGACTAATAGTAATCGGTTTTTCATTGTTGCATTAATATGACACAGAAACCAAACACTTTAACCAAATTTTTAAGAGTTTCATTCAAATTTTCATCCCGCATTTGGTTTTTAGGCCTAAGTTTGAAGTTTGAGGCCGCCTCTTCCCGAGGCACACCCTCACCATATATTGTCTTAAAATCACTTTCAAGTATATATTCTATGAGTAATATTGTAAAAGTCAAGTAATGCTAGAACTACTTCTAGCATTACTTCTTGGCATTAAATGTTAAATCATAGAGCTTTCTGCAATGTTTATTGGAATTCCCTTAGCTACCACCTATTGGAATTTCCTTCGTTTCCACCTTGCAACACGTTTCCTATGTCTTGTTGTTGGCATGTTTCCCAAATGTCCAGGGCTAGGTCGTATTCTCTTCAACCAGGTCGTATATTATTTCATGTTCATTTTAAATGCAAGAGCTATTTCCCGTTCATCTCTTCTGCTATGTAGGTTTCTCATCTCCTCTTCTGTTGTGCATATTTCTTTGTTGAGTGTTGAATCCCTATATATGAGCTCTACGTGCTCCCCCTATTTCTAGCTACCCTACAAAGACGACTGACAATAGGAATCTGCAATGCTCATGAGAGAAGAAAAATGATCCTTCAACGAGCTTGCTAAAGGAAATTGGAAACCACCCAGGGTGGCCCTAAGCTACTAGAACTGAATGTCGAGGAGAGATGAGAGGGGAGAGTTTTCCTAACACTAGAAGTAAGACAAAGAAAAATAGGAGAGGAATTTCTACAAAAAATACAAATTTCTTCTAACAATACTCATACGCTCATAGTTTCATTTTTTCTAGTTTTGGAGATTTCTCCTTCGAGCCCAACCTATATTTTTTGTCAAGTTTAAAGTTAAAGTAAATAAATTTCTAGCGTGTGAAAAAAACAAGTCTCAAGTCTAAAAAAAAATACAATACCAAACGTCCGAAAAGTACAAAGCTAATTCCTGTTTGTATTACAATATTGTTGAGCGTGGAATTTGATAAAATAATTTATGTACTTCTTGCTTATGAAAATGAGAAACTAATACCTTATGGTAATATTCTATTGTTCTTTAGCTAAAGAGATGGATGTTAAAACTTTGATTTATGTCATTATAGTTTTCAACACAGTTTTTCTTTCCAAAGTTTTCATTATCATTTCGGGAGGCATATGGCATTGTATCTTACTAACATAGCTTTAGTTTTGTGTGCTCAAAATATACAAGTGTTGTATGCTCTTAAAAACATACAGCATATTGAACCTCATGCTCTTCATAACATCAAGCAGAAAGAAAGCATAGAACATCTTGGGGATTTCACTTATTGCTCTTCATATTGGGCTGTGAGCTAGGAATTCAGGGTGAGAAAGCAATGTAGAGACACCCCTCGGAGCTGGAGGAATTCCTGTGAGCTCCCCAAAGTGGACTACAAGGAGAAAAATCTTTTTCTTCACTCATGTTGTTTTGTCTTATGCATAAACATTGAGAATGTCATTGGTGCCATTAGTGCCATTAATCTGCGGGACACTCCTCGGAGTCGGAGGAATTCCTGTGAGATCCCCAAATCCAAGAAAAACATTAGATCATGCAAGGGTGGAGAAGCAAGATCGATATCCAAACCTGCAAAATCAGAATCAAAAGGAAAAAATTTCATGCTGAAGAACACACTTCCAAGTCACGAGTTTCTATAGCGCTCTATCGAAATCAGACCCTCAATTATAAGAAATGAAAATATATAAACGTAATAATGATGAAATATTGACAAGGACGAGGATGAGCGACATGCCATTATGATTGGCATGAAGGTTTCGTGTATGGCCCCAAGGTTTCCTGTATGGACTGAAGGTTTCACACAATCTGACGATGGCTTAAACAAAAGCCCGATGGCTTACTCAAGAACCCTGTGTTCATATCTACATCCAAAATTGGTGTAATGTGCGAATTGGAATTGTTCAAAAATTATGGTATGCATGTATATTTTCGTAGCAGGTTATTGTCCTTCGTCTGCTCCCGTTCACCTTCGTATACTTGAATTAAGAACCCAAAAAATCTGCTCCTTGGTGGGAATGGTGGTATTCCACGATATTAGTACTGCCATTACCCTTCGACGGTTTCAAGCCCAATACTCAACAACGTGACGTCTAGTAACAACAAGTCTTTCACCTTCTAGTTGCCTTCATCGATAAGAATGGCAACCTGCACAGCTGCGCCATAGACCACGGCTTCGTCGTCCTGCATGTATTTCTCCACAGGCTCCATACTCCTCATGAACATCTCCATGTTGAGATCCTCGAAGCGAGCTCTCGTAATGGTGATGAAGCAATGTGATTGTCAGTAGGTTCCGCGTGTAATTCCTAAAGACTCGCCTCCCCACACCCTGGCTCTCCACTTTTGAACACATCTTCTAATTTTTCGGCTACATGGAGTCTATCGAGAGAATGGCTCTACTCTCCATTAATATACACGGTTTTTAAGACAACAATGCTCTATTCATTATAATGAATTAAATATATGTCTTAAGACATGACATGTCATCTAAGGCCTAAGTTATTAATCCCAAAAACCATTTCTAGTGTGCATGAAACAATTTTAGAAGATCAAAAACATTTCTTGGCCCAAGAAATTGTCCTACAAACATTTACTGCAACGCTAGGAAGTTTGCAAAATCATCTGAAAAGCACTCGAGTAATTTTTTGATGGTCTTCGAAAACAACCAAAAACTGCTCGCGTTTTTGACAATTTAATTAGGGATTTTTTTAACCTTAAATCATTTTTCATGAAATCATTTGTGACCAAGAGTATTGTGATCCATTTTTAAAAGAAACTTTCTGAAATGAAAATTTCTGATAGTGACAAGTATCCTCGATTTTAAAAATTATTATTTTTTCACTTAATACTAACATATTATTTCATGGGTAATTGTGTAGTTTTTCAAGGTTTTGGAAGGAGGCATTCATGAACCCTAGCTGCGTGCACAGGCAGCCTCGGCCCTCTCGGCGGCCAGGCTTAGCTTGACCGGCACCCCGATTTCCTGCTCCAGATCTTTGTTTTGGATGCCCTCACTGCCAGCACACGGATCTGGCTCAAGGGCGGTGTTTGAAGGTCTGAAGGTCGTGACCCCCTTTTCGACGCCCTGTGGATACAAAGCCGCGAATCGGCTCCTCCTGCGTGGCCTGAGTAACAACAGATCGGTGTTTCAGAGCGTGGACTCGGTGTTTCAGCGCGTGGTCTTGGCCTCTCGGAAGCCGGTCAGGGGGATACGCGTTTTTGCATGCGAGATTATCTTCTTGTTGCTGGAGGTCGGCTACGATGGCCCCAGATCCGATTGCCGAGAGGGGCAAAGACCCTTTGGAAGCATTCAAAGCGTTAGTCCGCTCGGCAGGACCCAAATCCAAGCCTTCTCTCTCGTCTAAGTTTGTTAAGAAGATGGAGGAGATCCCTTCTCTGTAACTATCTCCAGAGCAGCCTTGCTCTCTTGCCCTCCTTCTAGCAGAAAAGTCCCTCATCGGAAAGTTTACGGGGTTATGGCCTAGCCCCAAAATGGTGGAGGCATGGATGGATGATCGTTGGAAATCGTTGATAAAGGGAACAACTTCTCTGTTCGCAGTAGGCATGGGTCTTTTTGTCTTCAGTTTCTTGACCAAAGAGGACTGTGACCTAGTTTTCAGATCTGGACCCTATTTCATGGGGTCGAGAGGACTCTTCTTAGCCCCCTGGACTATTGACTTCAACCCCGAAGTCGAGATCACCGCAGCTCTTGTTTGGGTTAGGCTACCTCACCTACCCTTGCATCTCTGGGGGAAAAGTTCTCTGGAGGACATTGGGAATAAGCTTGGGCGTTTCCTGGACAGCGCAGAGCCGAAAGGGGACCAGTATACCTGCGCTCGCATTTGTGTTGAGGTTGACCTCGAGAAAGGTCTTCCAAAAGCCATTAAGCTCTCCCTGGGGGAATGGTGCCATATCCAAGAGCTGGACTACGAGCAGATTCCTTTTAAGTGCCTCCGGTGCCATGCTTACGGTCACTTCGCAAGGAACTGCCCCAAAGCCTCTGAGGACCCGGGACCAGACAAAGCAGATGATTTTCAGCCCGTATCTAACCGATGAAGGCAGTCAAAGCGAAAGGATCCACAAGCCCAGGCCCCGAAGGCCACGTATTCAGCAGAGGCAACTCTAGAAAATAAAAACAGTTTTGATGCGCTAAAGGAAGATGAAACCCCAGAACCAGAAGCAACAGCAGTCAAGGTAGATCCTCCAGCAGACGAAAGCCATCCGGAATCCACCCCCCCAGATTCAGTAGCAGCGAGAGAAGTTCGAGCTTCAGATCCGGAACCCTCTGCCCATGCAGGCCTGGTTGTTACAGTCCCCTCTAGCGGCTCTGGGGGAACTTCTGAACCTGAAGACAATTCAGCCCCGTCCCCACCCCTAACCCGAGGGCGAAGGACTAACAAAGCGCGCAGAGAAAAGGAGGCAGCCTCCAACATTTCTTTAGGTTCTCAGAAAAAGCTGGACCCCTACATTAAGGGGAAAACTTCAGCCCCATTGGTATAATGCTTTGCTTCTGTCTTTTGCTATGCTCACAGTTTGTGAGAATTTACTCATGTACGCAATCTTTGTCATATCATCGAATTAGCTCAAGGAGCAGAGGGGATTGGTCTCCCAAGACATTCACAAGAAGGTTGGCAGCACTGTTAGAGGTCACCAATCTTCTTCAGATTTGTAACTTTTTGATTCTGGCTGGCCAGAATGCCGCTTAATGCAACATAACCGTTTTCGTCCAAAAAAAACATATTCTTTCAATTTTCTTTGAAAGAAAATGTAAACACAACATCATTTTCTTTGAAACTTCGTCCATGCCTCGATCAGGGAAAGAAATTAATAATTTTTTTCAAAGTTTCGTCCCTATTCAATTGCGTTATTTTTTTTAATCACAATAATACAATAAGTAATCTAATGTTTTAGAAATTTGATTAATATTCTAAATAAAAAAGTAATGTAATGTTTTATAAATTGGATTAATATTCTAAATAAAAAATCACGAGAATCAGATTAATATTGTAAATAAAAGACCATGAGCCAGGCAAGTTGCAATCACTAACTCTCCCAACGATGCTTCATGATGTCCATTAAAAATGATGGTGGGCTTTTTTCTCATTGATTGATGGGTTCTTTTCTTAGTAACCTTGAAGACTTCTAGATTACACAAAATGCCAAGACCAACCTTGATGAGTCTCAACCTGCTAAAGTCTGAATCATTCTCCACTGAGCGCAGAGCAATTTTAGAGCGATCATTCTTCCCTTTTATGTGAACGTTTTGTAAAAGTTATCTTAACTCACTCGCTCTTGACTCAGAATTTTTTCGTTCAGCGGTTAAATACAATTTTTCAAATACAACAGAAGCATATGATGTGAACTGCGAATTGAATTTGCCTCTAACAATGTCCAATGTATGTCCAGCGTCCCTGGCTGGGTGGTGCAACAGCTCTTTTAAATTTTTTCATTGCGTGTATGTTGCTCATCTTACAAGCTTATATTATTCCATGTTAATGCATGTACTTTTCTCATCTTTTATGAGTATATTCTCCCATGTTTTGTTTAGATCTTTTATATCTGACAACCTATTATTTTGGGGACAATTAACATGTATTTTTCTCATCTTCTACGCATATCCCATGTTTTGTTTAGATTTTTTATATCCACAAAAAAATATTGTGGACAATTAACATGTATTTTTTTCATCTTCTACTAGTATATACTAGTATATTCTCCCATGTTTATGTTTTGTTTAGATCTTTTATATCTAACAACCTACCATTTTGGGGACAATGGTACTTTACACACCATGTAAGGGCATGCAATTATTGGGAACCATTTTGGGGATAATGGTACTTTACACACCATGTAAGGGCATGCAATTATTGGGAATGTATAAAAATACAATTTTATATTTATGATATACAAATAAAACTGAGCTACTTAAATGGAATATATATATTTTATATTTTATATTTTTAAAGTTAATTTATTTTAAAATATTATAATTTAATTTTAATTTTTTTAATTTTAATTAAAAATTGTGTTATGTAGATATGGTTGAATGCATCCCACATATAAAGAAATATCTTGATACCTTCGCAGCTCCTATTTTATCAAGCAAAAGTGATACAAAGAGTTATAGATTAAACTTGTATATCCATGAATTATTCTATATTAAAAAAAAAAAAAAAAACCCATTATTCATAAATAAAATATTAAAAAAAACAATTTTCATAAATAAAATATCAAAGTACTTTGATATTTGGGAAGCTTAATAAATAGCAAAAGAGTATTATAGTCAAATATTGTGTTGGGTATTATATTTACCAAAGTGAAGAGTATTGGATATTATCAATTATTTGGTTGATAGAAACATTCCAAATGAACTTTTTAGGTTTTGAATTTGTATTGATGAGATATATATTGATGGTCAAGGGAGTAGTTTAGTTGATAGAAACATTTTAAGTGAATTTTTTAAGCTATATGGTTTTGAATTTGTATTGATGAGATATATATTAATGGTTTTGAATTTGTATTGATGAGATATATATTAATGGTCAAGGGAGTAGTTTAGTTACTAGATTGCATTTTTTTGAAATATTATATTGTTTGAAATGATAGTATGGAATATGATATTATTTGGAATGATAGTATGATTAAGAAGTTATTGTATTGTATTTTTGTTGATAAAAAATTTTGTTTTGGATGTTAATTAGAACTTGTGATTTTGTGTATAAATAAGGTATTTAGAAAATTGGAATGAAATTCATTCCAATAACCTGTAGGTTTTGATTTATGGAGAAGTTTGCACTTCAGAAAAAAGTGAATTAAAGTTATGGCATAGGGCCAATGATGTAGCTTATATTAATTTATAACAATTCAGTTTTATATTATTATATATGAAACTGAGTAAAAAAATGCTTTGCTTTTCACAATGACGCTTATGTTGTCATCCACCTTTTGATTGTCGGTTTGTCATTATGGTGCTTGTGCTGCCACCCACCTTTCGATGTAAAGAAAAGGAAGACTCCTTTTTCATCACTAAAATTCCATATAGATGCTCATGTATAAATAACCTAAAGCAAATACTATTGATACAATGTAAAGGAAGGTACATTCTCCCCAACAAGTACATTCTCTACTTACCCACAGAGTGCAAGCAGGAAAATTTGAAAAGAAATGGCCAATGTCAAAGGTGGCCTAACATATTAACTGCTTGCTACATTCTCTACTTACCCACAGAGTGCAATCAAAAAAATTTTGAAAAGAAATGGCCAATGTCAAAGGTGGCCTAACATATTAACTGCTTGCTATGGAGAGAGTAGCTGTGTGTGCAAACAACTTGAGGAAATGAGGCCATTAGAAAATTTGAAAATAAATGGCCAATGTCAAAGGTGGCCTAACATATTAACTGCTTTCTATGGAGAGAGTGGCTGTGTATTCAAACAACTTGAGGAAATGAGGCCATTAATAGAAGCCATGAGGTACTTTTGGCTTGTGAATCTGAGTACACATACCGTTCAAGAGCAAGAGGGAAAGGAGCAATGGCCAGTGTAGCAAAAGCTTCTCTATATGTGACAAGAACAACGTAGCAACAGCTTCTCTATATGTGACAAGAACATACGGGTTCATTCCATTGACTAGAGCGATTCTGGTGATGATATTCATGCCTGCATATATAACCCTAACTGCAACCTGTGCCAAATGGGGCTTGAAGTTCTCCATTTTTNACGTAGCAACAGCTTCTCTATATGTGACAAGAACATACGGGTTCATTCCATTGACTAGAGCGATTCTGGTGATGATATTCATGCCTGCATATATAACCCTAACTGCAACCTGTGCCAAATGGGGCTTGAAGTTCTCCATTTTTTGCCTACATATCATGGTGTTCTTGCCATATATTTCATATAATAAAATAAATATCAAGATAGACGCACCTGCCAGTCAAAAAATGAAGAAAGAGAATGCATATGAGACTGGATGCCATTAAATTTAGCTCAACTTCACCATAAAAAAACATTTAGATACAGTAATACTCGGTAAAGTCCACCTAAAAAATATCAGTACGAGAGAATCCGAGATTTCTTCTATTTTCTCTGGACCTCAAATAAAGAGCTAGAATTATATTCTAATTATATTTTTAAAAGAATAAAGAATTATATTTCTAATCATATTTAAAAATAAATAAAACATGAAACCTTTTATATTAAAGTATACACTTATGAAAATGATAAAATCAAGCTCCTTTTCTTCCTATTACTCAAAACCTAATATAAATCATGTCCAGCAAAATAGAAAATTAATATAAATCCTGTCCAGCAAAAGAGAAAATGTTCAAAACTGCAGATGCACCTCCATGCACAGAAATTAAGTGCTATAATCTATCTTTATCTTCTTTTGGCAGGGACTTGTTGCTTAGCAACTGCCCTTGTTAAAATGTTCATAGAAAAAAACAGTAAAATATTTGGTAGGCAGTACATAAATATTTGCCACTGACTCTAATAAGCGATGCACACATTCAAAATCTATTTTCACCACAAATCTCGGGCAAAATTTTCCGGAAAGGTACAACATTGATCCCTCACCGATTGAAAGTCAAAGTCATCATTTCTCACACATAAAAAAAATGGCAAGATCCCAGCCATTAATAGAAACATTCCAAAGCCATCCATTCCTATAACAAATCCCGTTGATCAAGATCAGCCTCCTAACCACCAAATTCATAAGATCAAGATACGTGGGGTCGATTCCATTTCTTCGAAGGGAAGGCTAATACCTTACTTAATCCAAGGCTTTATTTCTATGCACCAGGGAACTGGGACCGAGTCACCACCCAACCATTCTGATAGATTCTAGCTGGCGGGTTGGATTCTTTAATTAGAGCGCAGGGAGAGGGTTGGATTCTAGCTGGCGGGTAAGGCAGGCTAGCCTATAATTGTAGGACCGCCAGAGCAAGACCAGTAGAGCGCAGGGAGAGGGTCGTGCTGCCAGAGTTTTTTCTAATTGGAAAAAAGAACACTTCGTGCGATGCTCTAACTGTTGTGAACGTCAGCAGATTAGGAAATTAATGATCCATCGGGACGGAAAACGGTACCAGCTATCCCTCGGACTAGGTTAATTTGGGATTATATTTTTTTTTAGTTATTTTTTTGGCAAGTTTTTTTTTGGCCATGTGGTTTTAAATTTCTGATTAATTTAGAATTTTGATGGATTTTTTTAGCATTTGAATTGGTTTAAAATGTGACAAAACCCTGGAGTAGGATTTCTGAAATGCATAGATCTTTGATCGGACAAAACTCAGGTTACCTTTAAAAATCTAGCCAAATTCAAATCTAGTTTTTTTTTTTTTGATTGAAAACGAATCTGTTTGCATGCGAATTAGCCTACTCCGCTCTCCCTCGAGCCAAACCCTGTATAAGGACACTTCGTGCGATGCTCTAACTGTTGCGAACGTCAGCAGATTAGGCAATTAATAATCTATCGGGACATTTAAGAGGGAAAACAGTACCAGCTCTCCCTTGAGCCAAACCCAGTATAAGGATACTTCGTGCGATGCTATAACTGTTGCGAACGTCAGCAGATTAGGCAATTAATGATCCATCGGGACATTTGAGAGGGAAAACGGTACCAGCTCTCCCTCGAGCCAAACCCACTATAGAGATGAAGACTTTAACTCCATATCCATCTAGATATTGTATATCAATCTACTTGACCTAATCAGATGAAGCCACAGAATGATGATGTAATGGATGTACCAGATAATTCAGAAAATAATGAGTGGAGCGCCCTCCCAGTTCTTAGAATAAGAGGTGAAATCACTGAACCAATTATTTAACAGATAAATGCATTTTTATTTTTTAAAATATTTTTGTTTGTTTGTTTGTTTGTGATTTGTGGGACTAATTTGTGGTTGAAAAATTAAGACTCAAGATTTTAACATTCAAGACTTTAACATCGAGAAGTGTCTTAACAGCACACTCTATCACAGACTGTCCTATATCTGGTGAAGATATTTTTTTAAATATTAAAAAAGCAATTCCTAATGTTAAATTTGAAGTGAGAAGGTGAAATTTACGGTCAATCCATACTAAACTAACACGTGTTTATTTACAAAAATAATATAATATTGAGTAAAATAAGAAAACAATATCCTCTTTAATGTAAAAGTTTAAGAAGAAATAAAAGATGTGTAATTCATTTTGTGATCTTAAAGTTTTGTGATAGATCCTAGAGTTGATGGGTGTGTGTGTATATATATATATATATATATATATATATATATATATATATATATTTAATTAAAAATGTTATGATAAGTAAAAATGGTGACTTAGTTGTTGAGCATCATTATAGATAATTGTGATCTACAGAATCTACATTATATATATATATTCTTACTCGCACATAGATCCATTATTTTTTATTTCAACACCAAAATGAATAGTATAACCTGTGACTCTATATCTACCATGCATAATTTGATTGCAAGTGCACATTTAATATCACTAAAACTTAATTGTATATAATATAAATTATCATGTTATAAACGTGTATTATAATTGTCAAGTTTCATATATTTAATATTACTTCAACTTAGATACTATTTATTCATATATATCTATGGTTCATGGTCATGATGTTTGTACTATATATTAGATTCTATTTTGTTTAACATGCAAAAAAAATTAAGTAATATTTTTCACCATAAAGAATGATGCAATAAGTGCACATTTAACTCCTCATATATCATGCACATAGACACAATAGGGATCATTATGAGTGAAACAATGAGTGAAACAATGAGATCATAAATAGCATTATGATAGAGATAGCATAATTGGCATAAAATAATCTATATATATGATAAATAATATATAATCTATATGTTATGATAAATAATAATCTATATGATATATTAGATTATGATCCATAAATTATTTTATTTGTGAGATCATATTTACATTAATTTATGTTATATCGAGATATATTTATATATCAATATCAGCTTTAAGAATATGACCCATAGTAATATATAAATTATATCGAGAATTTACATGAATCTAAATTATATCCAGAATTTACATGAATCACTCATGGATCCTATGTTAGATTATTAGTAATTCAGAGTGTATATAATGCTATATCTATTGAATTATTTGTCAATGAAGGTTCTTTTTGAATTAGGGTTTGTTTTTCGGGTCTTTTGGAGGGTTTTATTATGTTTATATATTTTTAAAGTAATAACTAACTATAAACACAATGCAAATCAAAGTACAATATTTTGAATAATTATTACAAATTTCAATAACATTCCTAAATAATTATTAAGATGAATATTAAATCTAGATCAATATCAAACTTATGTTAGATGACCAACCTTTTCTTAGTTTCTAATTTCTAAAATATTTTGATTGTTTGGAGACTTCAAATTTAGCAATAGCTATTGCATATTTATTATGTATCATATAAATATAAGATTACTTTTTAAGGAGTCTAATATGATCAAAGTAGTGAGATTTTGGACAACTATGTATTTTCAAATTATTTCAAATGTAAAATAACAAGAAGTATATTGATATTTACTAAGATAATAATTCAATATGAAGAGGATGAAATGATTCTCAGGATATGTTATTATGTTTTAAGATATGTAATTATGTTTTAAGATATATAATTATGCTTTACTCATTTATCAAAATTAAGAATGTTTCAAAATTCAAAAGGTTTGGGTTTATACTATTGATATGTTTCAATCATGGAAACTAAAAGACAATGTGATATCAATCATACCTACATTAATTTCATCAATGATATAACACAAAACAATAGAGAATATTGATTTCAATCATATAACACAAAACAATAGGGCATATTGATTTTTGTGATGATATTAAAAATATGATTTAGATAAACAAGGGAGTTGAGATGATTTCAACAATGATATAATATAGATTAATAGGGTGCATTTATTATACATATGGTACAAGGAAAAATGATTTAGGGAAATTAATTTCTATGATTTCAATAATGTCATATTGTAAAACTGATCCAAGTGGGTATCGGTGGCCACATACCTATTCCCACTGGCTCAAAACATTTTTTTGCTAATATACTATTTTTAGCAATTTTTCGGGTCCTAAACTTCTGGGGCCATTTTGAGGGCATGAACGATGTTTTTTCATAATCGAGCATCTCAATTATTCTTGAAAGAATGACTGAGCCCCCAAAATGAAGCTCCTCATTGATACATTTCCAACAAGCTATCATGCACCCCAAATAGATATTGTATCTCAAAGTTACGCCCCTGGGAAGTTGATATACCAAACTACCCAAAACGGGGCCCACAAAATTGTTGGTTTTCATCTTTTCGGGTTAGGGTTTTGAATTTATTTATTTTAAAAAGGAAGTTGGAGCCTCATTGTAACAATCATCTTCTTGCTAACGAGTGTAGCCATCACATCTCTTCTCAGAGATAAGCTACCACCATTCTAGAAAATCTTTCACTATGTATTTCTACAGTTTTGTACATTTCACTCATTAATAGAAATTGTGTATTATTGTATCTTTGTGTTTATTATTGGATATATGATAT
>ML786574.1:455801-467859 GCA_009831015.1 Picea engelmannii | reverse complement strand
TTGGTTGCTGGGCCTCTATCCAAGGGGGAGCTCCGTCTTAGGTCTCGGGATTTTAATGAAGATCCTTACGTCAGATTCAATTATTTTTCCCATCCACAGGATGTAAAGAATTGTGTGGAAGGGCTGAGAATCATAAAAAGGGTGCAGGAAACAATTCCCCCAAGTTTTTTTACAAGGCTCTTTATTGGTAGTTTGCTCCCTGTAAATACAAGTGACGACAAGGCACTGGAAGCATTCTGCCTGATGAAATTCTCTACCTCATGGCACTATCACGGCGGTTGCCAAGTGGACAGCGTAGTCAATGATAGATACCAAGTTCTGGGAATTGATTCTCTTAGGGTGATTGATGGATCTACCTTCAAGAGATCTCCTGGAAGTAATCCTCAAGCCACTGCAATGATGCTGGGAAGGTAACTGGATTAGTATTAACCTAACCCCTCTATCAGTTTTCCCAGTTTTTTCCAATTTGTTCAGTATTTTAACAAATCTATAATTCACTTGCTTCAATAATTATTTCTTCTAATTCGATTCATTTTCTTATGCTATTTTCATGTTGTGTGCATAGATACATGGGCTTGAAAATTTTAGATGAAAGGTTAGCAAAATCTCAATAAATCCTCACCAGCTGAACCGGTTGAGCCCTTATAAGTATGATAACTTCAGCAACACCACTTTCAGATTTACTTCAATACGAATTTCTTCTTGCAATTCCATTCCATTTCTTCTGATTGTTTTCCTGTGCGCAGAGATACATGGGCTGGCAAATGTTAAATTAAGAGGCTGTCAAATTTTCTAAATCGTCACCAGCTGAACTGATTGAGTCCAGTTATAAGTACAATGACTTCAGAAGGGCACAGTTGCTGTCATTATCTTGAACAGTGGGGCTTCTTTGCCACAGCCTCAGCCAAAAGATGCTTCATAGAAATGTATACATACCAGGATGTCTAAGACAATCCTGAATTGTTGTCTCTTATCAGAAATTTTAATACAAAGGATTTCCATGTTTTCATGGCCTTGAGTGATGGCATCAGATTGAAAATTCTGGCAGCGTAGATCTGAATTTTGATGGTATTTAATATAATTTTTTTTTATAAATTTCTGGGTTATACTGGGCAAATTTAAGAATGTCAAATTGTCCATTTCGTCCTGTAAAATTCTAGGGTTGTTGGCTTTAGTTTGATCGCATAATGAATTCCTGTTCATGGAGGTAGCAACCATTCGGTTTTCATGTTTCACTTGCTCACTCTGAACTCTTAAAAATCTCAATCGTCTTACCGCCATAAATCTCTTAATTCTCACTTAATTCTCGTGAACAATTTTAATATGAGATTCTTCAGTCATTTCCACTAAAATCGGCAATGTATATGGTATATAAAAGGAGAAATTTTGTGTATAAATGGTCTCATATCACCAACCTAGGTTAACGCATATCCGATGGCGGCGAGTGGCACCCAGTGGATCATTAGCCTGTATCTCATCGCCAAACAAACGAAGTCAAAAGCGTGGTATCACATAAACTAATTCCATAAAATCCACTTTTGATATTAACATGTGCATATTTATAAAAAAATAAAAGCAACCTTGTTCAATGCATAAAATCCACCTTTGATATTAACAAATGCATATTAAAAATTAAAAAGTAGTTGGTCAATCATAAGTTTCCAGTATGAAGAAGCGAGGTGTGAATGTAACCTTCATCAAGGATCATATCTCATGATCAATGAGACAAAGTAGTTTGGTCAATCATAAGTTGTTAGTATGTAGAAGTGAGGTGTGAATGTAATTTCTATCAATATTCATATCTTAGGATTAATGAGATTCATGGTAAGATAACATTTTTTACATTTTATTATAGGAAAAATTTAAATATTTTAATTTTTGGATTTTTTTGTTTGTAATTATTGTTGGAATTTGATTATAAAATTGTTGATGAAACTACTTTTTTTAATGCATGAATGGATTTAAAGTCTTGAAAATCTTTATTGCCCCTGAATATATGTAGTCTCGACATATATTTGCAATCCCAACCATTCTTCTGATCTTTTGGCTTGATTTTGGGAAAAATTAAGGGAAAAAATATGCCCAAAAAAATTTCAAAAAGTAGAATGTCTAGACTATATATATATATTGGATGGGTTCATCACATCAAAGAGCCATGAGGGATGGTGTCTCCCTCACCCCCTTTACCACCTCAGTGATGTCTTGTGAAGAAGGCAAAGGATATTGTGGGAGTCATAGCTCCCTCTGGAGTACGTGGAGGGAATTGTGGCCATGCACCCATTCAAGTGCATGAGAGGAAGTTATGATCCCTCCAACAATAACATTAAGCTCTATAAGACATTTCAGTGATGAGACAACATTTGGCACTAATCGAAATTATGGGGTTCTTTTAATATTGCCATCTAATACAAGTATGGGGCCCATCTCATATTGGTGGAACCAAATTAAAGAGCACTGATAAACCCAAATGAAAAATGGTAATATAATTGAAATATTGGCATATGAAACATATTATTTGTGTACAATGATGGGCCCAAATTAAACAACATTCATACCCCACAAATTGTTTAGTATAAACATCTTTGATCACCAATCGACTTCTAATAAATGACGCAAGTTCATCATTTGGCACCAACAATAGAACACACCCAATCTTACGAAACAAAAAGATGAATTTCCTTTGACGTGATTGATACCCCACTTCAACAATTATGTATGTTTTTAGGAATAATGATGACTCGCAAGCGTATTGCCAAAATCATTTAATATTTTAAGCTACAGGTGATGAACATGATATGAACACAAGGTGTGCACTTTCCCACAATTCAATATCACTATGATAAGATTGCCAAAATGTTGAAAGAATCAACATTGATATTCAAGAGTGAACTACATTATGAAATCAAAATCACACATTGTTGCATTCATAAATAAATGTGAAGTCCAACTTGACTGTTGCATTCATTTTTTTTTGCATTTATGCATAAGTTAGATCTACCACCTAACCATCTATTATGTACATATAACACACAATTAAAATTATATCTATGCATCACTTAGGTTTTTATGTTCAATTTAGTTAAACTTTATACTATAAAGCTAATACATGATACCAATTTAATACATAGTCATATTCAATTTAATGTATGATAAGAATTAGGGCTTAATGCCCCCTTAATATGAGTCATCCTCCCTACAAGATAAACCATCCATGAACACAATATTGTACTATGTTTTGGTTTTTTACCCTTAGTATGCTAAACCTAATCCATCATAACACATAATTCATGGTGAAGAAACTTGATCTAATTATATTATGTTCCCTCATATGCTACTTTTGTTGGCAATGAGTCTAAATTTATTGAGATGGTGCACATCTTAGTTATTGATGCTTCTAGACTGATATCTCTCAATGGTGCATTGTCTAATTGGATCCTAAATTGTTGCCAAAAACCCAATTGACAACCACACTATCTCAAAATTTCACAGTATTGTTATTGGAACGGGGTGGGTTGGGCCATACCCTGTCGACCACTCGCCGAGAACGAGGATTCATTTATAATGTCCTTAATATGAAACCCAATGATGATCTCGCACAGAGCTTTAAGTCTAAGGATGGTGTCGATAATGAGAGAGGAATACTTATCGGTGGAAGTAGCACGATAAGCGTTGGCTTCTACTCCAGAGAAGAATTAGCATATATACGAGATTCAGGGTGGGAGGAGTCCCTTGTTCATCAATCCTACCAATGGGTGGTGGACTCTGTGGTATTTTGTCCTGCTCTCAAACAATGGAAAAGGACCTTTAGAAATGGCCTTCTCCAAGCCAGAGCATATCCTTATAACGGGTATATATTGGGCCATATTGAAGGAACTAAAGTTGTCGGTACTACTTTTGATATCAGAGGATTGCACCATTCCTCAATCGATTTGCTCGAGCACACGAACTTCAACAATCTTAGAATTGTGATATGGGCAAAGTCTCCCAAATCCTTTTCATTAAGAGTGATAAAGAGAAAGGTAGGTGCATTTTATTCTTGCAAATATTTGATTCTTTACAGTAGTATTGCATCTTCTTGATAGAAATTGTTTTGTTCAATAATTCATTTATGTAACTTGTTGAGGAACAACAGGAGAACAAACTATGTCAAAACCCAAGGTTTATTTCGTGGAGTATGTGCATAGTGTTGGAGCATCTCACATGGCTCTATTAAATCCGGGCAATGGAAGTGAGGTCATAATTTTTTGCGGTGCTCTTGGGAGTCCTCAACTACTTCTCCTCAGTAAAATCGACCCACGTGGTTATAGATTTTTCTGGTGTTAGACAATGAATGGATGATAACCCAAAAGTTGGGATTACACTTGTCTCTCCTCGACTCCTTGAATATTCATTACCTCAAGTTGTGGGTGTAGATCGAGGAAGCTTTATCGAATCATCTACTATTTCATTTCACAAGCCATTCACTTACGATCAGGAAGGGACAGACATATATACATTTAATCAACTCTTTGGTAAACATATCAATGTGGTCAACATTTTTGAGTTACTTGTTGGGCCTCTATCCAAGGGGGAACTATGTCTTAGGTCTCGGGATTTTAATGAAGATCCTTATGTTAGGTTCAATTATTTTTCCCATCCACAAGATGTAGAAAATTATGTGGAAGGGTCGAGAACCATAAAAAGGGTTCAGGAAACAATTTCTGGAAGTTTTTTAATAAGGCCTTTTATTGGTAGTCTTCTCCCCGTAAATACAAGTGACCACAAGGCATTGGAATCATTTTTCCAGATGAAATTCTCTACCTCATGGAACTATCGCAATGGTTGCCAAGTGGACAATGTAGTCAATGATATATACCAAGTTCCAGGGATTGATTCTTTTCGAGTGATTGATGGATCAACCTTCGAGAGATCTCCTGGAAGTAATCCTCAAGCCACTGTAATGATGTTGGGATAGTAATTGGATCAATATTAATGCCTCTATCAGTTTTGCGAGTTTTTCCAATTTGTTCCATGTTTTAACACAAAACTACATAAATGAAGTGATTACCAACCTACTTGGAATATACACAGTGATCATCCTTGCTTCTCACAAATCCCAATCCAAGGATGTATGTGTCAAAATTTTGGTACCGCATCCTAGGTGATTTCTTCAGACCATATAGTGACTTCTTTAGCTTACAGACCAACTCTTTCTTTCCCTTCACTACAAAGCCTTCTGGCTGCTTCATGTAGATTTCTTCTTTCAGATCCCCATGTAGGAATGTTGTCTTCACATCCATCTGTTCCACTTCAAGATCAAAAGAAACAACAATAGATGAAAGAAATCTAATAGATGTTAACTTGGCAATAGGAGAAAAATTCTCACCAAAGTCAATTCCCTCTACCTGGGAATAACCTTTTGCTACTAGTCGAGCTTTGTATTTCTCCACTTTAACTTTTGCGTTAAACTTCTTCTTAAAAAACCATTTGGTACCAACATATTTTCTTCCAGCTGGAAACTCAACTATATCCCATGCCTCATTCTTATCCAAGGCATCCATTTCTTCAACCATGGCCTTCTTCCATAGTTTACTATCCTATGAATTCACTACTTCCCTAACAGTTCAGGGATCATCATCAGTAATAGATAAAGCAAAATTAGAACGAAAATCAGGTGGACTATACCTTTCTGGTTTCCTTATTTACCTCATTGATCTCCTAAATATTGGGGTATGAGGTTCTTCTTCTTCTGCTTCATCTTCTTCAAATGATTCATATTTTGCATCATCCAACTCCAACTCTATTTTCTTAGGTTCTTTTTTCCTTGGTAGGAATTCATGTTTGGAAACATATTTTACCTCTCTGAAAACAACATCTCGACTGTAAACAATCTTCTTGGTTTATGGGTTCCAAAGTTTATAACCATTGTCACCATCTTTATAACCAATAAAGATACTTTTTTCATCCTTTTTATCCATCTTACTCCTATTTTCCTTTGGAACATGTACATAAGCATCACAACCAAACACTCTAAGATGTTTAAGAGAGGGTTTCTTTCCATTCCATACCTCGTGTGGAGTTTTATCATCCAACGCTGATGAAGGTGATCGATTGACCATGTAACATGTTGTACCCACTGCCTCTGCCCAGAATTCCTGTCCTAACTCGGCACCGTTGAGCATGCTCCTTTATTTTTCCATTAGTGTCATGTTCATCCTTTCTGTAACTCCATTCTGTTGAGGTGTGTATGCAGTAGTCTTCTTCCTTTCTATACCACACTTCTTACAGAATTCTTCGAATTCATTTTCATAGAATCCTCCACCATTATCTATCCTCAATACCTTTATTTTCTTCTCTGACTAATTTTCTACCAGAGTCTTAAACTCTTTAAATTTATCAAATACCTTATATTTCTTTCTAAGAAAGTAAATCCATGTGTTTCTTGAAAAATCATCTACGAATGAAAAATAATACACAGATTTACCTAGAGACAGAACAGGTACAGGTCCAAACACATCACTATGTATCAACTCTAAGATCCCCTTTTCTCTTGTAGCACCAGATGGGAATCTTACTCAATTTTGTTTACCATATATGAAATGTTCACATAAATCAAAATCCAAAGTGCAATTAGCCATACCTTCAACCATACCTTTACCATGTAGTGTTCGAAGGCCCTTTTCTCCAATGTGCCCCAGTCTTTGATGCCACAACATGGTCTTCTTTTTTGGGACAGTATTGGACTTATCTTCTTCATTTCTCTTCTCAAGGACAATAGAACTATTACACCCATTAGTATAAGTTCTTCCCAACAACGTGTACAGATTTCCACACCGAATGCCCCTCATCAACACCATTGCTCCTCGTACCATCTTGCATGTGCCCTTTCTAAATACAGTATTCACTCCTGCATCATCCAACTTTCTTACAGATATTAGGCTCCTGGCTAGTTTTGGAATGTGCAGAACCCTAGGGAGAGTTCTAATCCTTCCATCTTTTAGCAGCAACTTAACCCTTCCATGTCCCATGATTTTGGCTATCGAGTCATCTCCGAGGAATACATCACCACCATCGTATTTTTCATATTCAGAGAACCACTCCCTGTGAGGAGTCATATGGTATGATGCACCTGAGTCGATCAACCATACATCACAATCTACATGTGTACTTGTAGATGCCAGGTAAATGTCACCTCCTTCTTCAATGGAGGTTTTCGCCTATGTGGAAGAGGTATTATTAGGCCCCTTTGGTTTATCAAACTTATTAGACTTGCAACCTTTCTTATAATGCCTTGTTTTACCACACTTCCAGCATTTCCTCAAAGATTTTCCTAGAGACTTAGATCTACCTGTATATTTAGGTATCCCCCCCTAAGACTTACCAGGATTCCTGTCTTGAGTACAACCTCTTACAAATAAAGCATCTATGTTATGGCCATCCATGCTTTTCCACCTCATCTCTTCAGATAACAAGGATGAAACTTCATACTTCAATGTAGATTGAGTGGTACTACCAATTGATACAACCAGATTATTTGAAGAGTTTGGCAAATAACATAACAAAGTAATACACTTATCTTCTTCTGCAATCGTAATATTAACAGAGACAAGTTGACTTACTAGAGTATTAAAGGAATTTAGATGTTCTGTCACAGAATCTCCATCTTCCATTCTAAGATGATACAACTTCTTTCAAAGAAACAACTTGTTTACCAGGGACTTTGATTGATACAAATTCCCTAACTTATCAAGTAGTTCCTTGGCTATAGATTCTCCCAAGACATTCAACAACATTGAATCTGCCAGGTAGAGTCAAATAATAGTCCTTGCTCTTCTGTCCAACTTCTCCCAATATTCCTTTGACATACCAGTAGGTGGTGTACTAGTAGTTTGTGTACTAGTAGTTTGTGTACTAATAGGTTGTGTACTAATAGGTTGTGTACTATTCGACTGTGTGCCAGTAGGCTACGTACCAGTAGGCTATGTACCAGGATCCACATTGATCCATTGTTCTTTGTCTATAAGAAGGTCCTCCATCTCGAGCTTCCATAGCTCAAAGTTTTTACCATTGAACTTCTCTATCTCGATTCTATATGAGCTCGCCATTCCTCTTTCTATACTCGAATCTCCATTGCAAAAGCTCCCACTAAAACTAGTTTTATCACAGACCCAAGATAAACTTGATCTATCAAGACTGAGCCAAACCCTCAGCAACAAAGGCGTCCCTCTGAAGCCAAAAACAAGCTCTGATACCACATGTAAATTTTAAACCTGTGAAGTAAAGAAATGCATATAGATTCTTAAGAAAAACAAAAAATAATCAATGGCTCATACACATAGTACACACATATTTATACCGAAAACCCTTAACCGAGAGAAAACCATTCAATGCTTCATTGTATTAATTTCACCATTCATCATAAAATATATATACAATGTTTTTAGGTATTTCGTAGATACCAAAACCCTAATCCCTTAATCTAGGATTAATTTAGAAAACTGCTAAAAATAGCAAAATCCACTAAAATAGCAAAAACACCCCCCAAAAAAATTTTGAGGCACTGCCCCGAAACCTGCCGGCCCCGGGGAGGGCTGCACCTAACCAGGGGGGGGGCATTCCTGCCCCCCCCCCCCCCCCCCCCCCCCCCCCCCCCCCCCCCCCAGGACCCCCCTAGGAAGCGCCCAACACACACAACACAAAGAGAACTACTAGAGGGATCGTCAAACGCAGTTGTCGAATCTTGCGCGCCCACACACACACATGCAAATAATATAACACATACCCAACATAGGTCTAAGCATGGCAATGCAAGGAAAGGAAAAGCAAGGCAAGACATGACAAGGATAAGAAAATCTAGACATGGCAAGGCAAGGAAAGGTCTAGGTCTAGGTCTAGGTCTATGTCTACATGCTATATCTTGTTATTGAAGTTATTGAGTTATGGAATGGAAATTAAATGCAAGGCATGGCTTGGCAAGGAATGGAAATTAAATGTCTACATGCTATATCTTGTTATTGAAGTTATGCTATGGCATGGAATGGAAATTAAATGCAAGGCATGGCTTGGCAAGGAAAGGAAAGGCATGGCATGACATGGCATGGAATAGTAAGGAAATGCATGGCATGGAAAGGCATGGCATGGCATGGAAAGGAAAGGAATGACTTGGAAAGGCAAGACATGACTTGGAAAGGCAAGGCATGGAATTTCATGGAAAGGAAAGGTAAGTCATGGCATGGTGTCTTCTTCTCCATGTGCATATGTTTTCCTCCACCTTGCTTTAAAACCCTCACTTTTGCCTCTTTTCCTTTGATCTTGATGTGCTCAAACAAGGAGTGAAAACATGCAATAGTACACCTTTCATCCATGAGATTGAAGGCTTTCCATTTCATAATATATTTGATCCCAAGAACTCTTAGTTTCCTCTTAGTTAAAATTTTCACAATGTTGCAATAAAACTTCAATGAGCATTTACTTGTGGATTGTTTAAATGCTTCCTTACTCCATTCATAATATGGTATTTTAAGTAATGTGCCATCAGTGTTGGAAATGGTAATCCATTCTTTGATAAGTGATTGAAATATGGAAGTGTATGAGACACTAGCAACAAGTATTTTTATTTGTATCATTCTATAATATTTCTTAAAACGCAATAGCTTGAAGAAATGTCCTTTTCACATAACACTCTCCAAAATATGCACACAAGTATGAGTTAAAACATGCCATTTCATTCAACTTTCATTCAAAAAAATGCACATTAGAAATGACTCATTTATGGAAATGTCATCAAGGATTTGAATTAAGAAACTCTTGAAGGAACATATCACCATAATGCACATTAGAATCCATTATGAGTTTAGAAAAATAGTTTGGTTTTCTCTTCCCACAATGAATCATTCATTGTTATAATTTATAATTGCATATACTTGGGGTGATTATGAGATTAAAAGAATAAAAGATTACTCACTTCAATTGAAAACTTTTCTACTGATCCATTTCTCATTTCATAACTTGATATGGGATCATTTCATACTAGATGAGTGAAATTGAAATCTCACCATAATGCACATCAGAATCCATGAGGTGTTAGGAAAAATAGTTTGGTTTTCTCTTCCCAAAATGAATCATCCATTGTTACAACTTATGATTTCATCTACTTGGGGTGATTATGAGAGTAAATGAATAAAACATGAGTCACTTCAATTGAAAAAAATTCTACTGATCCATTTCTCATTTCACAACTTGATATGGAATAATTTCACACTAGATGAGTGAAATTGAAATGCAAATCCTCTTGCATGTCCTTTAATCCATCATTTGCTTTGTGGCTCCATAAAATGTAAGCATTTTTAAAATGCGAATAAAACTTAAATCCATTTTCCAAATCCTTCATAAAATATACAATCAACACATGAGAATGTGATTAATCAATCAAATGAAAAGAATGATGAATAGATGGTTTGTAAAAACCATTTTCCTTGTAATTCCTCAAGTAACATCAATGTTTCTCAAGCCCAATATATGAAAAAATATAAAAGACACTAGGTGATTATTCTGAAAACAAATTTCTCAAGTAAAATGGCATGGCAAGGCAAGGCATGGCATGGCAAGGCAAGGCATGGCATGACATGGCATCGCAAGGCAAGGCATGGCTTGGCAAGGAAAGGAAAGGAAAGGTATGCCAAAGAAAGGCAAGGCATTCCATGGAATGGAATGCCAAGGCAAGGCATGGAATGGCAAGGCAAGACATGGCAAGGAAAGGCATGGCAAGTAATTCCATGGAAAGGCATGACATGAAATGACAAGGAAATACATAGCATGGCAAGGCAAAGCATGACAAGGCATGGAATCACATGGCATGGAAATGAAAGGCATGACAAGGCATGACATGACATCGCATGGAAAGGTAAGGAATGGATTGGAAAGG
Organism: Picea engelmannii; assembly: GCA_009831015.1. Lineage (NCBI taxonomy): Eukaryota > Viridiplantae > Streptophyta > Pinopsida > Pinales > Pinaceae > Picea > Picea engelmannii. Next base: position 456,956 of record ML786574.1, on the reverse strand, counting down.
AAAGGAAAGACATGACATGGAAATACCTGGCATGGGAAGGAAAGGCATGGCATGGAAAGTGAAGGAAATGCAAGGACTGACATGGCATGGCATGGAAAGGAAAGGCATGGCATGGAAAGTCATGGAAAGTGAAGGCAAGGCAAGGCATGGCATGTAAAGACAAGGAATGACATGACATGGAAAGTCAAGGAATGACATGGAAGGGAATGTTATGGCATGGAAAGGCAAGGAAATGCAAGGTATGGCATGTAATGGTTCAACAAGGCAAGGCAAGGCAAGGCATTGCATGGCATGTCAAGGCAAGGCAAGGCATGGCATGGAATGACATGACATGGAAACGCAAGGCATGGCATGCAATGGAAAGGCAAGGCAACACATGACATGGAAAGGCAAGGCAAGGAATGGCATGACATGGCAAGGAAAAAACACTTCATTGTATGGAAAGGAAATTTCTAATATAAAGTTAAGTCATATGTCCCTATAAAATATGTTTCTTATTTATTGGTATGAGAAATGTTCCTTTTTTAGTGATTCTTGTTTCATTGCAATCCACATTTTGATTCGAAGTTTTCCTTGCATAATGTTATGGAAAGATATATATATATATATATATATATATGTTAAAATGGGAAGCTACATGGAAATACATGCAAGGAGGGATTAGTCTATTTTAGATCAAAGTTGTGTTCTAGGGATTTGTAAATGTAACAACCTTTATTTTGGCCTTAGAAGGATATAATTTTGATTTTTACTTATCTTAGTGATTCACTTATTAGTATTTGTTGGGTTTAGTTAGAATCATATAGACATTTGATATGTATACATATAGATCTATTTATGTATTGCAGGGTATTATTTTTATTGTTATGTGCTTATGATGATGATAGTTTTGTGAGTTGTTTAAACATGCAAATTGAAATGTGAAACTTTGGTATGTGGATAGTAGTTCAAAATTATGTTGTGAATGTATAATAGATGCAAGGCATCATGTGAATAAATACACATTTCTTATTTGAACATTAATATAGATAAGGATTCTCATATAAAATTTGTAATGTATATGCATGGATATGAGTTATGCAATATTCAAATGGCTATAGTGTTGAGGTGACCAAGGCATGGCATGACAAGGCAAGACATGTCATGGAAAGTCAA
>ML786574.1:420390-442033 GCA_009831015.1 Picea engelmannii | reverse complement strand
ACTTAAATGTTCAAGTACAAGATGATTCAAAATGAAAATGTCTCCTTGGTATATATAGGAGACTAGGAGGTTTAATGGCCTAAAGCCGACATAAATAAAATAACATTACTAATCTAAATTACAAATAATGGCCTAAAGCCGACTTAAATAAAATAACATTACTAATCTAATATGCCCCAATTAAGTGGTAATGAGCCAATATTAGGGCTTAACAATCTTTGAGTATTTAGGGAACATGAACGGGTGATATTGATATTTATCTTGAACAACTTTTAGACTTGAGGATTCAACATCAATGTCTCTTAGGAATTTCTACATTTCCATGACATGGGCCATTCCATATGAAGGGATTTCTATGATGATAATAGTTTAAATGAATGTACGTCATTCTTAATGATTATGAAGTTTATAATTTTTGCAAGTTTTGAATGGCCTAACGGTTATCTACGTCAGCCAACATCAAACCTCCATTCTCTATTTAAACTGTCCTTTTATGAGACTTCATTGATATTCTCATTATTTCAATTTTGATTGTTTTGGGTGAAGAAATTCATGCTAGCAAATTGAAGGATGTATGGGAGTCCTTCAGGAAACAACTAACGATTACAACAAGAATTTCACCACTGTGTAAGAACATCAATAAGCTACAACAACAATTCCCAAAGTATTTAGATATCTAGATACATGTTTGAAAGAAACCAATGCTAACTATCCACTCCATTGTCTCACCTAATCCATACGAGCTTGTAGACTAATTTTCAAAAAAGAGAAGATGTAAGATACCTAATCTTTTATCAGTTTAGAATCATCATGAACTTGTAGCTTCTCCACTCCCAATTCTATTGTCATCCTCAACAATGCAATTGAGGTTCTCAGTTTTACCCAATTATTTGTTCCACAACCCAATCCAACTATCAAATCAAGATGATGAGAGGCCTTTAAGAAAATTGCTCCTTCTACTCCATAAAAATAAGGGTTTCCTTGGGAATCTCCATCAAAGAAACCCCATTCGGATGACTCGCCAATAATCATAGGTTCCACTTGTCTAATGATATTTTGGTTTACATGGATCTTGATATCTTCAAAGATATACCTTACATTTAAGAAGACCTAAAACAGGAAAAATTTGCATATTGGAAAATCATCTCATTTCTTAGTAGACTTCCATATTGCTCAGGTTACCAATATAGGTAGAGCTGTGAAATCCTTTAACACTAGATCTTCAAATCAAGCTTTAAAAGTCTTAGACAATGTATTGCCCTTCCATGTGCCAACCCTACTAGTCAAGGTTCTAACTATAAAGCATGCTTCTCTAGAGAAGTGACAAGGAACAAGAAAGTGAAAAAAAATCATCTATCTCTCTCTCTATAAAAAACATGTACTTAGTTCTTGCCAAGACCTCCTCTACAAAAATTCTTAGCTAACATATTTATTTGCTAATGCCAACCAAAATAAAATCGTTGCTTTGATTGGTTCTTTGATTTTCCATAGGCTTGCATACTAACATCCGACACCACCTTGAAGGTATTCTACAAACATTGAGGAGTATCCCAACCTCACTATATAATTTCCATTAATAGGATTCATAGACCATGCTAATACATCCTCTCCTTGTTTCATAAAATAACATTGTTGGATAAATTATGTGTATAACCATTCCATTCCACTACCAAATTTCCTTCTAAACCAAGCTATCCTTGGGATTTCCATTTGTAGGAAAATGGGAGAATGATGTAAACCTCCCTCAATTAAAACCCAAGATCTAACCCTATCTATCTTAGCTATAATAGTTTCATTTACTAGGTACCTATTATTTTTTTCATTTCAAGGCCCTTTCCTCCCTTAATCTAAAATTATTAATCTAGATGTAGGAGAGATTTTTGTAGGTTCCACATGTAACAATCTTGTTTATTCAATTTTACGATAAAATAATTCAGCTAGGTTATAAATCTTTCCATTAAACCTCCACACTTCTATTTTTAGAATAAAATTGAAATCTCCACCTACTATAACATACCATTTTTTTTTAGAAATTCTTGTTTCAGTAAACCCTCATAAATTCCTTCCTATAAACCCTCCTAAATTCCTTCCTATAGACATAGCATCCATATAGATTCAAAATTAAAATATATTTACGAAATCCAAAAAGTATGTCATTCTTAATGATTCTATGGAATATGTTTTTGAGTGAATGTGAAGTTTATAATATTTTAAAGTTTGGAATGTCCTAATGGCTATCTAAGTCGATCAAAGTCAAGCCTCGATTCTCTATTTAACCTGTCCTTTTATGAGACTCAGTTGATATTCTCATTCTTTCGATTTTGGTTGTTGTGGGTGAAGAAATTCATGCTAGCAACAATTACGAAATGCGAACTACATTTCATCTGTAGACAACAACGGACAATTACGAACTGCAAATTGCGAACAACAACAATTTCATTAATACAATGGGCAGTTCCTTTGCTCTTCTTTTTCCTATCTTCCATGTCCTTCTAGGGAACAGTATTGCCTCAGTAGGTAGATAGAGAATGATATTCAACGCTATTTTTCTTTTTCTTGATATTGATATTGAACGATATTTGCAATGCAAAGGATTCTTTTTTGACTTGCAATGCAGAGGATCCATCGTATATGTCCATTTGCTCGGACACTACTTCGATGTCGACTGTGCATTTATACGACTACATCATTGTGGGTGGGGGAACAACAGACTGCCCATTGGCAGCCACACTATCTCAAAATTTCACAGTATTGTTATTGGAACGGAGTGGGTTGGGCCATACCCTACCAATCGCCCATTGAGAACGAGGATTCATTTATAATGTCCTTAATACGACACCCAATGATGATCCTACACAGAGCTTCAAGTTTGAGGATGGTTTCGATAATGAGGAATAGTTCTCGGTGGAAGAAGCACGATAAGCATTGGCTTCTACTCCAGAGCAGGATTATCATATATATGAGATTCAAGGTGGGAGGAGTCCCTTATTCATCAATCCTACCAGTGGGTGGAGGAATCTGTGGTATTTCATCCTGCTCTCAAACAATGGCAAAGGACCTTTAGAAATAGCCTTCTCCAAGCCGGAGCATATTCTTACAATGGGTATATATTGGACCATATTGAAGGAACTAAAGTTGGGGGTACCACTTTTGATAGCAGAGGATTACGCCATTCTTTAGACGAGCTGCTCAAGCACACAAACTTCAACAATCTTATATTTTCGATACGGGCAAAGGTCTCCCAGATCCTCTTCTCGCAAGGTAGGTGCATTTTCTTCTGGAAAATATTCGAGTCTTTACAGTAGTATTTCATCTTCTTGATAGAAATTGTGTTGTTCAATAATTCATTTCTATAACTTGTCGAGGAACAACAGGAGAACGAACTATGTTAAAACCCAAGGCTTATGTAGTGGAGTATGTGGACAGTGTTGGAGCATATCATATGGCTCTATTAAATCCTAGCAAAGGAGGCGAGGTCATTATTTTGTGTGGTTCTCTTGGGAGTCCTCAACTACTTCTCCTCAGCGAAATCAGTCCACGTGAGCACCTGGAATCTTTAGGCATCCCCGTGATTATAGATTTTCCTGGTGTTGGACAAGGAATGGTTGATAAGCCAAAATTTGGGGTCACATTTCTCTCTCCTCTACTCCTTGAATATTCATTACCTCGAATTGTGGGTGTAAATAGGGAAATCTTTATTGAATAATCTACTATTTCATTTCACAATCCATTCACTTACAATCAATAAGGGACAGACAGATATACATTTAATCGACTCTTTGGTATCAATGTGGTCAACATTTTTGAGTTATTTGTTGGGCCTCTATCCAAGGGGGAATTTCGTCTTAGGTCTCGGGATTTTAATGAAGATCCTTACGTCAGATTCAATTATTTTTCCCATCCACAGGATGTAGAGAATTGTGTGGAAGGGATGAGAATCATAAAAAGGGTTCAGGAAACAATTCCCCCAAGTTTATTTACAAGGCCTTTTATTGGTAATCTTCTCCCTGTAAATACAAGTGACGACAAGGCACTAGAAGCATTCTGCCAGATGAAATTCTCTACTTCATGGCACTATCACGACGGTTGCCAAGTGGACAGTGTAGTCAATGATAGATATCAAGTTTTGGGAATTGATTCTCTCTGGGTAATTGATGGATCAACCTTTAAGAGATATCCTAGAAGTAATCCTCAAGCCACTATAATGATGTTGGGAAGGTAACTAGATTAATATTAACCCCTCTATTAGGTTTTCCATTTTTTTCCAATTTGTTCAGTGTTTTAACAATTCACTTGCTTCAATAATTATTTCTTGTAATTGATTCATTTTTTAATGTTATTTTCTTGTTGTGTGCATAGATACATTGGCTTGACAATTTTAAATGAGAGGTTAGAAAAATCTCAATCAGCTGATCCGATTGAGCCCACTTATAAGTATGATGATTTCAACAACACCACTTTGAGATTTGCTTCAATAAGAATTTCTTCTTGTAATTCCATTATATTTTTTCTAATTATTTTCTTCTGCGTAGAGATACATGGGCTGGCAAATGATAAATTAAGAGGCTGTCAAATTTTTTAAATCCTCACTTCAGCCCAATTATAAGTACAATGACTTCAACAAGACCACTTTAAGATTAGTTGAAAGTGAGATTTAGATATTCACTGTGGGCACAATTATCTTGAAAAGTGAGGGGCTTCTTTGCCACAGCCTCAGCCAAAAGATGCCTCATAGAAATGTCTACATACCAGGCTGTCTAAGAAAATCTTGAATTGTTGTCTCTTATCAGAAATTTTAATACAAATGATTTCCATGTTTTACATGGCCTTGAGTGATGGCATCATATTGAAAATTCTTGCGGCGTAAATCTAAATTTTGATGGTATTTAATATAATTGTTTTTTTAATTTCTGGGATATACTAGGCAAATTTAAGAATGTCAAATTGTCCATTTCATCATGTGAAATTCTAGGGTTGTTGGCTTTAGTTTGATAGAATAATGAATTATTGTTCATGGATGGAGGTAGCTACCATTTGGTTTTCAATCTCTTTAATGCAAGCAGTCACCACTCTATTTTCATGCTCTGTACAAGATGAATGGTCTTTGACGTGATTGATACCCGAATTCAACAATTCGCAAGTGTATTGACAAAATCATTTAATATTTTAGCCTACATGTGATGAACATGATATGAACACGAGGTGTGCACTTTCCCACAATTCAATCTCACTATGATAAGATTGCCACAATTAAATTGCCAAAATGTTGAAAGAATCAACATTGATATTCAAGAGTCAACTACATTATGAAATCACAATCACATACTTAATGAACTTAGATAAATATGAATTCCAACTTGACTCATGCATTCAATTTTTGTTGTATTTATGCATAAGTTAGATCTACCACCTAACCATCTATTATGTACATATAACACACACTTAAAATTATATCTATGCATCACTTACATTTGTATGTTCAATTTAGTTAAACTTTATATTATAAAGCTAATACATGATAAAAATTTAATACATAGTCATGATAAGACTTAGGGCTTAATGCCCCCTTAATCTGAGTCATCCTTCCTACAAGCTAAAGCATCCATGAACAAAACATTGTACTATGTTTTGGTTTGTTACCCTTAGTATGTTAAACCTTATCCATCATAACACATAAGTCATGGTGAAGAAACTTGATCTAATTATATTATGTTCCCTGATATGCTACTTTTGTTCGCAAGGGGTCTAAATTTATCAAGATGGTGCACATCCTAGTTATTGATTCTTCTAGATTGATATCTCTTAATGGTACATTGTCTAATTGGATCCTAAATTGTGGCCAGACACCCAATTGGAAGCCACATTATCTCATAGTATTGTTACTAGAACGGGGTGGGTTGGGCCATACCCTGCCAATCGCCTACCGAGAATGAGGATTCATTTATAATGTTCTTAATACGACACCCAATGATGATCCCACACAGAGTTTCAAGTCTAAGGATGATATCGATAATGAGAGAGGAATACTTCTCGGTGGAAGTAGCACGATAAGCGCTAGCTTCTACTCCATTGCAGAATTAACATATATACGAGATTTAGGGTGGGAGGAGTCCCTTGTTCATCAGTCCTACCAGTGGGTGGAGGACTTTGTGGTATTTCATCCTGCTCTCAAACAATGGCAAAGGGCCTATAGAGATGGCCTTCTCCAAGACGGAGCATATCCTTATAACGGGTATATATTGGACCATATTGAAGGAACTAATGTTTTTGGTACCACTTTTGACAATAGAGGATTGCACCATTCCTCAACCGATCTACTTGATCATGCGAAATTCAAAAATCTTAGAATTGTGATATGGGAAAAGGTCTCACAAATCCTCTTCAATAAAGTGATAAAGAGCAAGGTGGGTGCATTTTCTTGTCACAAATATTCGATTATTTAAAGTAGTATTGCATCTTCTTGATAGAATTTGTGTTGTTCAATAATTCATTTATGTAACTTGATGAGGAACAAGAGGAGAATGAACTATGTTAAAACCCAATGCTTATGTCGTGAAGTATGTGGACAGTGTTGGAGCATCTCATATGGCTCTATTAAATCCAGGAAATGGAGGTGAGGTCATAATTTCTTCTGGTGCTCTTGGGAGTTGTCAACTACTTCTCCTTAGCGGAATCAGCCCACCTGAGTGCTTGGAATCTTTAGGCATCCCCGTGGTTATAGATTTTCCTGGTGTTGGACAAAGAATGGATGATAACCCAAAATTTGGGATTACATTTGTCTCTCCTCGACTCCTTGAATATTCAATACCTCGATTTGTGGGTGTAAATCAAGGAAGCTTTATTGAATCATCTACTATTTCATTTCACAAGCCATTCACTTATGATCAAGAAGGGACATACATATATACATTTAATCAAATCTTTGGTAAACATATCAATGTGGTCAACATTTTTGAGTTCGTTGTCGGGCCTCTATCCAAGGGGGAGATCTGTCTTAGGTGTCAGGATTTTAATGAAGATCCTTATGTCAGATTCAATTATTTTCCCCATCCACAGGATGTAGAAAATTGTGTGGAAGGGTTGAGAACCATAAAAAGGGTTCAAGAAACAATTCCCGCAAGATTTTTTATAAGGCAGTTTATTGGTAGTCTACTCCATGTAAATACAAGTGACCACAAGGCACTGGAAGCATTCTACCGGATAAAATTCTCTACCTCATGGCACAATCACGGCGGTTTCCAAGTGGACAATGTAGTCAATGATATATACCAAGTTCTTGGAATTGATTCTCTTCGAGTGATTTATGGATCGACCTTCAAGAGATCTCCTAGAAGTAATCCTCAAGCCACTGTAATGATGTTGGGAAGGTAAGTGGATTAATATTAACCCCTCTATCTGTTTTGCGAGTTTTTCCAATTTGTTCCATGTTTTAACACATCTATAATTCACTTTATTCAATAATAATTTCTTGTAGTTCCATTCATTTTCTTATGTTATTTTCATGTTGTGTGCATAGATACATGGGCTTGCAAATTTTAAATGAGAGGTTAGAAAAATCTCAATAAATCCTCACCAACTGAAACAGTTGAGCCCATTTATAAGTATGATCACTTCAACAACACCACTTTGATATTTTCTTCAATAAGAATTCATTCTTGTAATTCCATTCTATTTCTTCTAATTATTTTCTTGTGCGCACAGATACATGCGTTGGAAAATTTTAAATTGAAAGGATGTCAAATTTTCTAAATCCTCACCAGCTGAACCGATTGAGCCTAATTATAAGTACAATGACTTCATCAAGACCACTTTAATACTAGCAGAAAGTGAGATTTAGATATTCACTATGGGCACAATTGTTGTCATTATCTGAAAAAATGAGGGGCTTCTTTGCCACAGCCTCAACCAAAAGATGCCTCATATAAATGTATACACACTAGGATGTCTAAGACAATCCTTAATTGTTGTCTCTTATCAGAAATTTTAATACAAAGGATTTCCATGTTTTACATGGCCTTGAGTGATGGCATCATATTGGAAATTCTAGGGTTGTTGGATTTAGTTTGATAGCATAATGAATTCATGTTCATGGAGGTAGCCACCATTCAGATTTCAATATCTTTAATGCAAGCAGTCACCACTCTATTTTCATGCTCTGTAAGACATTCATAATCTATTTTCAAGCTCTAATATCTCGCAAACAAATAAAAATACAAATTGTCATCTAATATCTCTCAAACAAAAACAAAACTAACAACTAAATAACATCTCTCCAAACAAATACAAATAAAACTTTATAACATAATGTATTAAAGTTTGGACATAAAATATATTGAATATAACATGTCAAAATTATTATTCAAAGGATAATTCCAAATGTAAATTAAGAAATATTTACGCATTTTAGGGTGGATCCATAAAATTTAAGAATTTGTTTTCTCTACGGTGGTTTATTTTATATGAAAAACATTGTTGCTTTTGGGTCCAAGTTCTAAAATTGATGTGGCACTGTTAATTTTCATTTTTTTTTCTTCCATTCAGAGGTTCAACCTCCACAATTTCTCTTCTGGGAAGTCATCAATAACTTGCCAGCTGCCACTTGGAGGGCCATACCATTCAACGGATCTAGGGTCCTCCTGCAACGATCGAGACCGACCACCTTGCTGAAAAACCCCAACTAGCATGTTTGAACCAATCAACCAAACATTTGGACTTGAACTTGAGACCTCCCGAAGTCCAAAGGACCGGAAGAGCACGAATTTACCAATCCACCTACAAGCCTAAGTCCAACTTTTCACTCTTCTATTAACACCATTAAAGGTGCATTTAAATGTTTTGTGGGTCTCATTAACACCATTAAAAAGTGTGTTTGAATGTTTTGTGGGTCTCCAATGTATGTGGTACTTGGTTTTTTAATGCCTTTTTAAGTACAAGTTTAATAGGCTTTTAATATGTAATAATTTTTCTTTAACAATAATTTAAATCATGGGTGGTCTATGAAGTTCTATATGTACAAAAAGGATTTGTACGTATAACACCATTAAAAGGTGTGTTTGAATGTTTTGTGGGTCTCCATTATATGTGGTACTTGGTTTTTTAATTCCTTTTTATGTACATGTTTAATAAGCTTTTAATATGTAATATTTTTTCTTTAACAATAATTTAAATCATGGGTGGTCTATGAAGTTCTATATGTACAAACAGATTTTTCAAAGTTTCCTTTAGATTAATGTGATTTTCTATATATATACAAAAAAGTAGTTTGTCAATTCTAACTTATTCCATTTGTAAAAGTAAGGTGTGAATACTATATATATGCAAAAGTAGTTGGTCAATCATAACGTGTTAAGTCTCTAAAAGTGAGGTGTGAATGCAACCTTCATAAAGGTTCATGAGATCTTCATAAAGGTTCATATCTCATGGTCAATGACTCATTGTAAGATAATATTTTTTATATTTTTTTATAAGAAAAATTTAAATATTTTACTTTTTGGACATTTTCTTACAACCATCACTGGAATTTGACTATAAAATTGTTGGTGAAATAACATTTTTTAATGCATAAATGGATTCAACACTTTGAAAACCCTTATTGCATCTAAAATATGCATTCTCAAGAGCTGATATTTACAATTGCAACAATTCTTCCAATCTTTTGGCTTGATTTTGGAAAAAATTGAAAGAAACAATATGCCCACAAAAAATTAAAAAAGTAGAAAGACTACTTTTATTATTTATATATATATATATATATATATATATATATATATATATATATATATATATATATATATATATATATATATATATATATATGGGGTGCATCACATTAGGGAGCCATGAGGGATGGTGTCTCCCTCACCCCCTTTACCACATTAGTGAAGTGAAAATTCTAACTATTTTGAAACACGTCTTGCATAAGTTGTATTTTAATACATCAATCTCTTTAGAAATTGAATTGTTATAAGGACTTAGAAGTAGTATGACACTATTATTTTGAATATTGATAGTCATTACCAAGCAAGGACTATAATGATAAATGTGAGTGATAGGGAGAGATAATTTAGTTTAATTTAGGTGTTCATCAATTGTTACTTGTGCTTAACATATGTGTTGACCATAAAGAGGTGGCATACTATTATTCCTAACTACCAAGAGGGATATGAAGGGATTGGATGCTATCATAATTGTTTATACTACCAATTAATGCTATGTTTTAGATAGTGTTATCAGAACTGAACTAGTTTTTCCAAAACAATCTAGTTCGACTGGTTTATAGGGGTTGTTGGTTCAAATCAAGGGTTTGAATTAGAAATGATTGGTTCCATACTGAATCAGTTATGTATTGAACCAGACTTAAATTCCTGGACCAACGAGTTTTGTACAGAACTGGTGGTTCCATACTAATCATATGTCAACCTATGGGATGACAAAAATTACCCCAAATTTAAAAAAAAAAAAAGTAGAACCCTAGTAATTAATTACCCCAAATTTAAAAAAAAAAAAAGTAGAACCCTAGTAATTAATGGTAAATTCTCTTTTGTATTTTCTTTTCTATTGTTTTCTTTAAATTTAATGGACTTAACAGTTTTCAGGATTGGGAGGAGATTGCAATGATTACAATAGATGATGTCTTGTATAACGACATGGAACTCAGATTTAATATAGGCAATGATTTTGATGATATGTGAGTATTTGTTGTAACATGAATTTTTTGGACTCTAGAAGCCATGTAGAGCTTCTTGTTTATGTATTTTGGTTCATATATGTGTGCACCATATGGAGATGGTGCACACTTTATGGATATGGTGCACACATTATTTCTTGGGTGCACAATTTATGGATATGGTGCACACTTTATTTCTTGGGTGCACAATTTATGGATATGGTCCACACTTTATTTCTTGGTGTATTTTAATGGTGTATTGTATAACCAGAGCTAATTCCATAGGTATATTATATAGGGATGACATTCATTTTACCCCATTTCTCATCTACTAGGCACCATGATATTATTTTTACACCATATATTTATGTTCTAGTTGTTTGATAGCTTTTAAAGTTAACTAAGATGCATAAGGAGATATGAGATACTCAAATCTTAAGTGGAAAGATGGTCCTCAATAACCGCTTAGTTCATGTTTTGATTAGCATTGTTTTCTTGGACCTGGATTCAATGATTGAGGACCACGGTAATTTTAGTGATAATTTTTTGTCAGTTGGTAATTTTTTTTCCATTTATAAAAAATACATATCTTCACCAATTGACCATTTTCCTTTTAAAAATTCACCCATTTTTACTTAAAATATGATTAAATTGATGATATCTCCCAAAATGTGCAATTTTTAATAGTAAATTGTATGTTTTTTAAGGAATATTTGCATACATTTATATATGCATGTTTTTTTAAAACAAAAATAATTTCCTTGAATACTATACTTGGGTATAATATTTATATCCTTAAAAAATACCATGTTGAGGACTTGAGATTATTGGATGCATTTTGCATGACATGGGGTGTACATTTTAAAATGGAAACAAGTCTAAAATTTTGGTATGATTGGACTTGATGAAACCCTTAATTAACTATATTGGCATTAGAGAAGGGAGAGACTAAGGTATATTGTGAGATATCTCAACATACCCTTTGGAATTGGCATTTCCCCTTCTATTATGTGGGGCAAGTGCATTGAAAAATTTAGAGGATGCTGGAATGATGGTATTACAAGGATTTTCCCTTTTCTAGTAACTTCACCATAATTGAAAAAATACGATATGGTGCTCATGTTTATTACTTGTCTTATCAATGTCCTTATAGATTCAAAATATGAATCTAGTACAAATCTCTAGATCCTTTATTTAGGATAATTTTCGAGGTACTAAGTGCATGCAAACAATTGGAACTATGTTTAAGGACAATGGGTTAGAGTCTTAGATATTTATATGCAAGAAAATACTATGGTAGAAATATGTGTTCTAAGATTACTTGAAGGGATGTCACATCGAAATTTCTAATTGTTTGTAGATTATTCACATCAACTATGTTGATAATATTGGAGGATGGTTTGAAGGACATAGTATTATTGGGTATCTCCATGATTTTAGGATCCATGGGTCCTTTGTACTTCAATGAATTTCAAGTCTTGAAAGTACATGTGGCAAATTGGCTACATGAATTTCAAGTCTTGAAAGTACATGAGACAAATTGGCTACATCTTTAGAGTATTTATAGAACATGAAAGGGTGAGATTTACCTTAAAAAAATTATGGACTTAAGGATCTAGGGGAAATGTATTTGGAGCATTTCTACAATTTCATGACATGGACCATTATATATGGAAGGATTTACGTGATAATGATAGATGTAGATGAAATGATTGTATGTTCCTTTCTCATAGATAGATTTTTTTAGCTACAATAAAATGACTCCTTCTAATCTTGTAGTAAATTTCTTTCTAGTTACTGGATTTTGATGATGCAAGAAGTTAGAGTTCTCACTAATTCGAAACTGTGATCAATTTTTTTAAGATCTAGGTTGATTTTGAATTGGGAAAAACTCCCTAAAGATGTTTCTCCACTATACATCTAACTTACACCATAATCAAACTCTGATCGTCACTAAAACTTATGTGGAATTCCTATCTAACAAAAAAGAAGATAATTTTCCTAGAAGATTAGCTTACTTTGAACAAAGTTTATTATATGTAGAGGAAGATTCATATTGAATGAATGGTTACATTGAATGGAATTTTGCATGACTATTATTTGTATGACTTTTTGATTTTCCACTAGAAGTGAATTGTGTCCTAATGGCTATTTATGTTTGAATAATTTTGGTCAATGTGGTTGGTCAATTGCTATGCTATGAGAAAACCTACATTCTCTATTTAACTTTTCATTTCATGAGAGTTAGGTACTTCAATTTAGGTGGATGAAAGTGGTCAAACATCACTTAAAGGTAATTTACCTAACCATATTATTCATTATCATTCTTATAAAACCATTAAAGAATATTTTGAACTAAAATCCTATGCTGCTAAATGTAAATTATTTTTTGCTTTGTTAAAATCTAGAAGTTTGACTATTGTTGGGAGAATTTTAGGCATTAAAACAATCAAAAGTTTAAAACAACTCATCATATTGTTAGAAACCTTGTATAGGCTTTTCAAATAATTCGTAAGGAATCTCATTCTAAAGACCGTAATGCGGCCCAACCTGTCTTGTCACAATCAATTGTTAGCAAGATCACAAGAAAACATTGTTTGCTACAACAAACTTCTCATCTCATGAGATGCAATATCAAAACCATTAGAAATTATTCTCATAGAAGATATAGCCTCGACATAGGTGGACCAATATATTTATGGGCCTTCACTGGTAGGATACCTCATTCTGACATGAAGTTAATTGGAACAGTTAAGGGACTAGTACATGATTTTTGGCATGAGAAAACTAGGACTTTTTCCAACCAAAAAGAAGTACTAAAATTTAAAATAGCATCTAGGGACCATGAACCCCATATTAAACACTTTCTTGACATTATACAAACATAATTGTATGAGAGATTCAAGACAATAATTAGTGCACTTAACTTAGGACAAATATCTTTCCATAAATGCAATCCTTGGTATGTTCGAATAAACACAATTCATAACACATGTTGTTGTAGATATCATATTGAGTATGGTTATTATTATGACACACACACACACACATATATCATGTTTTGCATAACACCCTTTTGCAGGAATGATCAGTTATATTTTCGTCGTCATCATCTAGAGACTTTATTCACAATATCTTGTGTACAAGGCCAGAGGGTTGTACATTTTATCAAAAATATTGCTTATATGGGACATGCCCCAGGTGTGGTGGAATGGAATTATTGATCAAGTGCATCAATGTAAGCGATGAGTATGAATTGGGGAGGAAGGAGGTTTCCATGCAAATCTTTAAATATCCCGCATATGATATTGATGGAGGATAGGAAAGAAAAAATATACAATTGGTGAATTCCCAGGTACGATTATGTGACTTCATGAAGGACTTCATTGAAAAGAAGCAACAATATGTTCAACATGTGCATGTGGCTTGATGGCAGGGCGAGCATTTTAGAATATGAAAAGATACATTTCCCATTAGTACGATGTTATTAGAGGTTGATTTTGATGAGAACTACAACCTTCAACCACAAAATGAGATTCAAAGACAATATTATCACATAGACAAGGTCAACATAATGGTCCATGTCACATACATGCATGGTTCAAATAGTAACGAAGAAAATAGAGTTATAATGAAGGAGTGTCACTTCTACATAAGTGATGATCGGTGCCATGACTTAACCTACATACAACATTTATTTTGGTTGTTTTGCAATCACCTTAAGGAGAAGAACATACAAATGGATCAACATTGGATTTGGTCAAATGGTTGTGCAGACCAGTTCACAAATTCTCGTGTATTTCAATGGTTGTGTATGTTGCACAAAAAAATCAAGGTACCACACATTTGGAACTATTTTGAGTCAGGTCATGAAAAGGGGGACCATGATGGAGTAGGTGCATGTATAAAAAGAGCATTACATAGGAAAAAATGAAGTTCAAAACTAATTCCCTCATTCAAGATGCGAAATCCATTATTAAATGGTGTTCTTCAGTAATGGGAGAGGGAACATGAACCCGTGAAGATCGATCACATAGGAAAGGAAATGTACATAGGTATTTTTGGGAAGTGGTCAACGTAGATCAATAACAATGGTATGAATGAAAAATAATACAGGGCACTCATGGATTCCATTCAATTAGAATATCAGATAATGAAATAGTTGAAATATGAACGAGAAAACACTCTTGCTTCTGTGGTCCATGTAGTAGTAATGAATGGGATGATTGTGAATCGACAGACTGGGTTGATAGATGGGATTGTGTAACACTCCCCATTGGTCAACGTATAACTATGGAATTATCCTAGTTGGAGGAGGACCAATAAAGTATTTCAACAAATTATGATCACGTCTTAGATCCCATACTTTTAGGTTTGTTGAAACCTTCTTTTAAATTTTGAATAACTAGCATCAATGCTTTATTCTTTCATCATTTAGTGGACTCACGTGTTGGCACTCCATTTTTTGAAGGGAACATATACGCAGTTTTTTCCTCAAAAGGTAATGAATGGGGCACTCAGTATTGGCTGGCATGTTTCTTAGAGGGAAAGAAAACCCTCATGTGATCAGTAACAGAATTCGAAGGCAATGATTTTTTTATTAGGTCGATGGTTATCAATGCAGAATATATGACACTAGATGGAAGAACAAGGAAGAAAGGTGGTTATGTATTTCAATATTATAGACTGGATGAATATGTATACCACTTTACGAATTTGGTTGTTGGTACAAACCTCTGACTACAAACAATTCCAAGTAATAACTCATCAAAGGTATCATACTTCTTTCCTTACTCTAAGCATGAGAAGTTAATGGAGACCATAATGTTGAGGGGTTGTAAAACCATTTAACTCAATAGTAGGAAGAAAACTTACCACCGAGGCCCAATTAGACTCTACAACATTTTATAGTGGAATGGTTCTCCAGATCTGTCGATCCGGCCAAATAATCGATGGGCTTTACATAGTGATTGACATGATATCTTCTTATGAAAAATCCTCCTTCATTTTAAACGTTCTATTTTGTATTTTCTTCTATTAGGTGTGTCTGCTAAAAGATGTGTCCTGGTATAAACCAGTTGGGTAAAAGGGAAAATCTTAGCTATTGAAGAAGGATGAACTTGGGATAGCCCTCGTGCTCCAGCATGCAGAAAAATATTTTCATACCTGTGAAAAGCCTAGTACTAATACATCAACTTGATGGTATTTTAATTATTGACTGAGGTACAATTATCGAAAGAAAATATACATGAAATAAAATGATGATAAGAAAAATATCTTCCTTGGCTCTAACCATTAATCACACATTAACAGAATGATTTTCTTTACATCATTAGAGATAAGAACTATAAAAATATTGAATCAAATAACTTATAAATAGATTCATAAACTCTTACTCATTACAACATCCATTCATGAGATAAAGTCAGAAGTAAGTCCTCCTTATAATCCAATCACACATGCCTTTGATGTAAAACTGAAATTTGTCTCCAATCCTAAACATGACTTCTCAATTAAGGTAGTTCCAAAATATTTCTTTACCTTTCCAAAAATGAGGGTCTTTGCCAAAAACCATCAACCTCTTCTAAAAGGTCGATCCTCTTATTTATAACAAATTATTAACTAAAAAAACTATCAAAGGTGCAAGTTAAAAAAAACAAAACATCGCCACATGGCACTTCCATCTCTCTGTCTTCTAAGAGTCATCAAATGGTTTCACTTAAGTCGATGACTCTTCTCATACTTTGACCATTTGACGATAAGTTCCTTGCATGTGTTGGAATACGGGAATCTATGTTGGTCCATCAGGGCCAAAAGGATCTCCTTTATTTCTACAGCCCATGCCCTATACTTGACTAATTTAACACTTAACTGTTGTAATAATGTTCGAGCCTTGATCATGTGATACATGAACTGTTGTACTTGACCTGGCACCATGTTTGCCACCTTTTCTATCTCTGCAATCCACGATGAGTCTTATTATTCATGTTTTTTGACTATGTCATGCAAGTCGACAAAGTCCTCGAGTGAGCCGAATTCTAAGAGACTGATGTCTCTCATCCCTCGATTGATCTTGGTCCAGCTTCTTTCACAATCGACCAATTTCTCTTGAATCTCCCATTGAGGTTATTGGGCTATCTTCACCCAGTATTCAACCGAATTCCTTATACAATCGATGTTGTTGTCCCTTAGCACTCGAATGTCATGCTCTTTGACGTCTCGACCCTTTTGAACTACGCTGATGTAGTCAATTGTTTCCATCGCTTGGTGGGCCTTCTCATACCATCTTTCAATGTCTTTTCACATCTCTAGTGCCATAAGGGTGTCATCTTGGAAGTTGGCTATCCCTGCAGTGAAAAGGTGCCACTCACTCATGAATTTGTTGTAGGCATCTTGGAATTCGCTTCTCAAAAATACCGTGGCCTGTGTAGAGTCCTGATAATATTTCTCCAAATGGAGCAGATGCTCCAACTCTTTTAGCACAGTGGCCAGATCCTATTCATATTTCCTTTCTCTATCTAGGGTGGCATCTATGATCACCATCCCTGTGTCGATTAGCTCGAACGTCTTGGAATGCTTTGTGCTGATCAATTTCTCCTCTGTGGTGATGAGGATCGAACTCTCCAAAGTAAGCCTCATTTTCTTGGTGGTTCTCTTCATGATGGATTTCCTCTTTCGGTCGTAGGCGATTTATTGTATATCGAAGACATCATCCATAGGTTTGGGGATTTTTTTTATCCCCAAGTGAGAGTGTTTCCCAGGCTCCTAATGGTGTATATATTTTCAAGATCTGGCTCCTGAACCTATTATGTATTTCCCGATGGCTCAACCTCCAGTTGTTTCTCATCAAGTGGTAAAGTAATGGACAAAACCGAGGAATCAGGGGCATGTCCGTTACTTACTTAGTAATTGGTTGTTGAGATGTCGATTTCCTGTTGTGGAATTTCTCCTCCTTGTTCACCTGATCCTAGCTCATCCCTCGAGATTCCCATTGGGATTCCCGGTATGTCGAGTGTCTCAATGTCCAAGGCACTTTCTACCTCATGCTCATTCTACCGACAACTCTGACTTGGAGCATCGGGACCCAGGGTGGATGTTTTCTCAGGTTCTTTCTCCTCTGTAATTTGCACTGGAGTGACCAGGGACACCTCCAAACTCTCATCATCATCGTAGATGGTAATTAAATAAAACAAGGGATTTGGTATACTTTTCCTTCCTGATGTCCTCACTACCTCAGGACGAGCCGAAGCGTCCTCTAGTGATCCAACCTATGGTGATAGAGATTTAAGTTTTTGCAACCCAATGGTTTCTTCAATCTGTATCGACTCTGGGCCACTTGGTTCTCCTCGTATTACGACTGGGTCATCATTTAGGATCCTCGTCATTTCTATTAGGTTGGGGTCATTTTGTAACTGATCGATGATCCTCTATGCCCCTTGTATTAATAGTAATCCCCTTCTTTGTGTCTTTGTTGTCTCTGTTTCTCTAATTTATTCCCTAGACCTGAGGGCCTATTGAGATGACTACTCTATCATTTCCACCTACTCATCCATGCTCATAGCCTTGAACCTGGTTATGTTTGGGTTGGAAATCCTCCGTACCACCTCGTCCCAGTCCTGGGTGTTCTCTATGAAAATTTCATCCTCAAACTTATCATGAGAATACAACCAACAGGATGATACTTGCAAATCATGTTGGAGGACCTAGCCTTTAGGGTCATGCTTGCAGAATCAGCTTGTTGGGAACCTGAATTCAAGTTGGATCAGCCCTTCTAGTTTGTCTTGAGCAGTATCTTTCACTAGATAAAACCCTATATTAAAATCGTAGGGAATGAAATCTAGTTTCTTGTCTTTGACCAATGTGGAATTATAGCCTTGTAGGATGGTCTGATAATAGATTTCTCCCACAATGAGCTGGTCTAGGACATGAGTGGGTAGGATATGTAGTGCTCTGGTGGCTCCGAACACTCTAATGTAGGTTGAGTGTTCGTTTAAATACCAATGGCCTACCTTTTCTATCATTTTCTTGGTTGTCGCAAATAGTCTTAGGCATTCCTTCTTAAAAGTAATAAAATAAATGCAAGAAATGAATTCATCGCAGATGAGTGCATAAGACTTCTTATACTTGTTCTCCCATAGTATGTTGAAGTAGATATGAACCGGGAGCTCCGCAATATGACAACTTACATTCATGTTGACGAAGACGTTCCTTTTGCACATGACGTCGAGCAGGTATGAGGCCATGTAGAAAGTGGGTACCTCCCCTTCCTTCAGCGTCTGAGCTTGTTGTACACATATTCTCAATTGTTTTGATATTATCGCTCCCCAGTTGAAGCTGCTCCTAATGATCGCCACTATGTACGCCAAAGGCATCCATGCTTCCAAAAACTTGGAGCAATCATTTTCTCCATATATCCGGTAGATGAGAACCATCAGATAGATGTATGGCTCCCTCATATTGATTGTTCTATACCATCCATTTCTCTGGTTAGTGAACTTCTTGTTCTCCTTCCACCATGACTCCATTAACCAACTGGTGTCATGGAATTCATAGAACTTCACCATGAAATCCGTGTTGAGCCGCTCCTTTGGGTCCCTGAGCTTATAGTATTTCTCAACTTCTGTCGAGAGGAAAAATTTGACACATCCACCATTCTCATCATGTATCAATCATTTCTTCCCATATGTGTGGTCGATGAGCGATTTCAGAACCTCTATGTAGGGAAAAATGGGGGTTCTTCTTGCCACCATGTGTAAATATGACCGTCGGATGTTTGGGAACACCTGTTCATCGAGCACCCTTACGTCCTGTTCGCTATGTGGGATATACTCTGGGTATTCTTCTCAACTAATTATGTTGAAGAGATCTCCCCACCATGGGAGAGATACCTTGGATCTGGTGCTTTCCTCTGTATCACCAAAGGTCCAGGGTTGGACAAAAGATTTCTTCGTTGTCGTTTTGATGATACCCTAGGAGCATACTCCAATTGCCTCATAGTCCCTGGAGAAGAACCTTAGCCTATCTCAGCTTCTTTCATCTTTGGTTCTCTAGGCGAGCGTCTGGTGGTTGGATTTCTTGATGACATTTTACCTACAGGTATACCATATTTTAGAGACTGTGCAAGAAAATCGGGTGCGTATATATAAATTATAACCAACGAATTAACAGAATTGGATACATACCTATTAATCTTTTTAAACCTGGTTTAGATAATCATAGAGTCATTGCAGTCTTGTGGTGCTCACTTTTCTCCTTCAGATGCTCTGGAATTCAACTTACACGTAGAATGAATTTGTTCAAAATTGTTTTAGAGATTTAAACAAGGATGAACTTACCTTGTTGCATTAGCCATTCAATTCAGGTTATGAGTGTAATTCATCAAATCTGCCACCAGATCTTCAAAGATGTTTAAACTTGAATTCATCGTGGGTTGATGATGCAGGCATGGGTGGTAATGTGGTCTATCGGTGATTTCAAAATGTTGTTGTATAATTGGTGCATGGGGTAGAAACTACTGCAGGATCGAGCATTAACTAGTTCATTAAATGTCCAAAATCGGATCATATCTTATGCCACAAACATCCCATCATTTTTCTCTTTCAGTTGGTGGATCGGGGGTCGAGATTGTGCTGTGAACATTTTCGTTGATATCCTCTTGTAAAATCTCCAACGTCGATCGTTTTTGTCGTACAGAGCTGACATGGAAAAGCTGACTAGGAGGCGTGACTAAGACCTAGGGAACCAAAAATGACTCGGGATAAATCTAGACCGTACAACCTTCTTACGTGGTAAAGACATATGGCAGTCGAGACCAGTGACTTTAATTTCTCATGTTAATCGGAGTCGGGGTTTTCTTTAAGCCATAAGTTATACAACCCAATCCTATCTTGTTGACACCGAAAAGTCTCATGGATCGGTGATCGGTGATAAAATTACCCAAGTTCTCTCGGATAGGCTCCCTCGGAAAAGTTATGATGCTGAAAACACATCGGGGATCGACGATCGGAGATAACTTTATCATGGTCGAAATTATTATTGTGACCCCTTTTGGATTTCCCCGATCCTGATAAAGCGCATCAAGCATCGACTATCAACGATTTATTTACGTACTTTGTTAACGTCTGTATTTCTCGTATTTTTTCGATGCCAAAGGGGATTTACTATCTCTTGAACCTTTATGCGAATAACTTATGAAAACCAAAACTGTGTTTTTCCGATGCCGATGATAATCAGTGCTCGACGAATGTTTTCTTTGTGTGGTTCCTTTACTTACTTAAATCCTTTCTGATGTCGAACCTGAGCATGTCAGGTGCGGTGCTTAGCTATCGATTCTTAATTCGGGTGTTAAGGTCTTTTAAATATGAGGTTTCACAAGTTCAAACAAAACTAACTGGGTGATAAGAGACATGGAAACAAATAAAGATAAATCATTTCCCAAAATGAAATCAAGTCAGACAGTGAAGAAAACAAGTGGTACCCAAAAAGTGACAAAATTTGATAAGGATTTTAGGGTGTGTTGAGTGCTCAACACATCGGTATTAGAATTGATCCCGATGGTATACTTAAGTGACCATTGTTATTGGATAAATCCGTAAGTGCGGACACAAACCGATCTCCCTAGATCCACCTGGATCTAGAACAAAGAAAGACAGAATATGACCCTTTCCCTAGATTTTAACCATTGAATTAAATAAGAGGCAAGAACAAGGAACATACCTTATTAACGCTTCCTTTGGTATTTGTTGCTCCCGCTTCGCTCCAATGCTCTCATACAGTCAAGACCAAAACAATACAAACCAAGTGGAGTGAAGAAAGCACAATCTATTCAACAGTGAATCTATGTATATGATCAAGGAGTTATACAATAAAGTGGAAATAGCTTTATGGGAAAGAATCATATTACTGTATCATATTAAATGTGAAAGAGAGATTACAACCATGGCCTTGATGTCGTAAGGTCCCTTCCAACTGTCCTTC
>ML786574.1:403600-420211 GCA_009831015.1 Picea engelmannii | reverse complement strand
TGATAGCTACTCACAATCTATCTTGACAAAGCAAATCTCAAAGCCACTCTAACCAAGCCAAAGCTAACAAGCTCAAGAACCAACAAAGCTAACCCAAGCTAACTTTCTCCATGAGAACTCCTCTCCTTTTATAAGTTGAAGAGTTTAAGGTGAGGAGGTTAGGATGATCCCACTAAATCATGAAAACAAGTAAGATCCAAACCATTCGTATGCCACCTCACCATACAAGTTTCTCCTTCTAGAAGATTCGAGAAAACGCTCATTTTTCCCACGTGCAGGAATTCTCGCAACTTGCAAACACCTCACACCCTAGCTATAGTGCAACCTGCGAGAATGGGTCATTCTCCCACCCTGCCTATATAGCAACCTGTGAACTTCCTTTTTTATAAGGTTTTTACATAGGAAAATGCAACTTCTTTTCTCAGGAAAAGTTCTTCTCCCTTCTCTCTTTAGGAACTCAGGCCACTGACCCCTCTGAAGGCAACAGATAGGTTTACATCATTAACGATCATAGGGATGACGAAAATAATGTGTAACAACCATAGGTATGTAAAAGGAATATTTGAACAAATATTTTAGATTTATGAATGTCTGGAATTTTGGCTTCAGTTTATGGTTTTTGTGGTATTCTTGTATTTCCATGTCTTCACTTTCCTTTCCATGAAATTCCTTTCCATGCCTTTCCTTTCCTTGTCAAGCCATGCCTTGCCTTTCCTTTCCATGCCTTGACATGTCATGCCATGTCTTTTCATTCCTTGCCTTGCCATGCCTTTCCTTGCTTGATCCAAATTTTATGAGCAGAAAAAAATGAATACAGATTATTAAAATATGCTTAACATAGAAAAAAAAAAGATACAGTAAAACTTGTTTTCTATTCAATAAGGAAATAAGTTGAAACTGTAAAATGCAGCGGAAAACAAGCTTGTTGGAATGGTGGCAGCTTATCTCTGAGGAGATGTGACAACTGTGCTCATTCGCAAGAAGATCATTACAATGAGGCTTTGAAGGATTTTTTACAATAAACAAGAATGTCAAAAACCCTAGACATCCAAAAAGATAACCCTAGGAGATGAAGTGCCAAAAGTCATGCGGGCCCTGTTTGGGTAAGTTAGTACATCAACTTCCTAGGGTCGTAACTTTTGCATACGATCTTCGTTTTAGGCGCAAGATAGCCTGTTGGAAAGGTATCATCAAGGAGATTCATTTTTGGGGCTCAATCATTTTCTCCGGCTATCATTGAAAAGATCGATCCTGAAAAACCTTCATTTAAGCCCTTAAAATGGCCCCGGAAGTTAAAAACTGCTAAAAATAGTAAATTGTCAAAATTGCGAGAAAAATGTTTTGAGTGAGTTGGAAAAGGCAGGTGGCCACCGATATCCACCTGGATCAATCCTCCCTCCTTATGAATAAATGGTATCCATTGTGTTGAGTTCCCCCATCAGATGAGGAAAATTCTGCTGAATTTGGCCCCGAGTGAGCCACTTGCCTTGGTGCAGGAGCTACCCTGCTTTGAAGACTCGATAAAGATGGATCCTTTGTTGTCGATTTCCCTTGATCTGTGTGTCCACGATATGATAATTGGATTCTTGTTGCATGCATTCAAGTTTGATCTATGTTGGTGTCAACTGCTCTATTATCTTTGAGGTGTCCAATAATGGTGGGAAATATGGCCAAAGGAGAGCCACGTTGAAGACTGGGTGCAGGCCAAGGAAAGGGGCAATGTTGAGCTCAAAATAATTGCAACCCATAGCCTTCGTGATGGTGTATGACCCATAATGAAGTGGGAGAAGCTTCTGATGGGGCCCTGCAAGGCATTCTTTCTACAAGTGAAACCAAACTTTGTCTCCCACCTGAAACTTATGTGGAACCCGATGTTAATCATGGTGTTGCTTATACTTGGAATTAGACTTCTGTATAATAATATCATGAACCTTTTGGAGGATGTGTTGGATTTTCTCTATGAACTAGGTGGCTTTGTCAGCTTCTGGTGTAGCAGGGGATGATTCGGTCGAGGTGGTCACCAGGGGTAGTGCAACATCCATGGGGCCCAATGGTTGGAATCCCAACCCCACCTGAAAGGGTTGTGGCCAATTGAGCTATGCAGAGCTTGGTTGTAGCTATGTTGGACATAGGGAAGACTCTCATCCCATGTGCGGGGGTGTTTTGAATTGTACATGCACAGGATATGTACGATAATCCGATTGATAGCCTCAGTTTGGCCATCTGTTTGGGGGTGGAAGGCAGTGGATTTAGTGAGCTTGGTATCTGTTGGGGCTCAGAAATGTCCTATTCTCATCCACCTTTCTCGTCATCATTATTCACATTTCATCGCCCCATTAACCTTTCATGATATCATTTCCATAAATATACTTGGGTTTCACCTTATTGTTCTCCACTTTATTCATGTTAGTATTAAATGGGAATTTGTGATTAAATGTTAGAAAATTGACATGTTTTCATATATATCTCAAATATGTGTGAGCTTTGTAATGTGTAGGAATATGTGAAGGACTAATTCAAAGGACTTCTCAAATACTTCCTCCACCATTTCAATATTTGAGGAGATAATTCAAGCCCATTCCAAGTAGAAGATCATGGATATTTGGTTGGAATATCTTATCCAAGATATATGAGAGATATGTGTGAGGATTTAAAGGGATTATATTTTTTAATAATGGGAAATAGGTTGAGAGAAAAGTGGACCTGTAATAATGACATGGTTATCTTATCTCCAAGGCTCTCATGTATAAAAGAGAGTGCTCTCTCTTCATGAGATTTCAATTGTAAGTAGAGAATTAGAGTAGTCATTAATGGTAGTCATTAGGATTCGAAAGAGAAAGAGATTCTTAGCTTTGATTCATGGTTTTGGTTTTCATGCTTTTATTATTTTGTTATGAAGATTGATTTGGTTATTGTAGTAGAATATTTCTTCATTGGCATGAGCTCACATATGTTGTTATGTTATTCAACTCTTCACATGTTGTACTTGTTTTTTCCTTCATGTAGTTCTCCATTTCTAGATTACTTCCATTTACGCAATTTCCCATTCTTAGAGTAATTTCATTTACGCAACTAGATTGATTCTATTTCAGTCATGTGTTAGATTAATGATTCAATTTCAGTCATGTGTTAGATTAATGATTCTATTTCAGTCGTGTGTTATATTAATGATTCAATTTCCGTCGTAGCTTAAACATTAGATTAGATTAGTTCTGCTTCAATCTTGCATATACTTTGTGTGTGCTTCGTCAGTTTACGAACCCTGCGTTGACAAATTATATAGTTGGGAAAGTACTACAACTTAATTAATACAACATTAGTTCGGCCCAATATAACGATTGTCGTTCCCTTGTCACGATTGTTGTTCCTTTTGTTTTTCATTTGAACGGGATGATTGTTGTTCCTTTTGTTGTTCATTTGAACGGAACGATTGTTGTCCCTTTGCAGGGGTTGCATCTCTGGAGGACGGGTATTGAAAACGGAAGGTAAGAACCTACGTAGGCAACAAGTAAAACACTTGTGCCAGTGCCTACCTTTGGATGATGCATAGAGGACATCTTTAGAGCCAAACATTATCCAACACTGACCAGAGGCTCAACTAGAATGTGTTGAGGAACCGACTGTCAGGGTCTAAGATAATGGTTTGTGGGATCCCAAAATGTACCCATACTCTTTCAAATAAGCTCTTGGAAATGGCTTATGTTGTGATGTTCTTCTTCCAGGCGGCTAAAATTTCCATCTTGTAAAAGAGATCAACAACCACAAAAACACAGTCATTTCAGTGGACAGGAGGCCCAACATGTAGTCCATTGAGATGGATTCCCACAACCTGTCAGGAGTAGGCAGAGGGGTGTACGGGCCCTATTTCTTTTCCTTTCCTTGCCTTTCCAATCCATTCCTTACCTTTTCATGCCTTGCCATGTCTTTCCTTGTCATTCCTTTCCTTTTCATTCTCTGTTGTGCCATGCCTTGCATTTCCTTCACTTGTCATGCCATGCCTTTCCATGCCTTGCCTTGACTATCCATACCATCCCATGTCATGTCTTGCATTGTATTTCCTTTCCATTCCATGCCATGCCACCTCTTGTCTTGGATTTCCATCTCTTGTCTTACCTTGTCATACCTTGCCTTGCCTTTCCTTTCCAAGCCACAACTTACATTTCCATGCCATTCCATGTCATGCCTTGCCACGCCTTACCTTTCCATGCCATTATTTTCCTTGCGATGCTATGCCATGCCATGTCTTTCCTTTCCATTCCATGCCTTTCCATGTCATTCCATGTCATGTCGTGCCTTTCCTTTCCATGCCATGCTTTGCCTTGCCTTTCCATGCCATGCCATGTCTTGCCTTACCAAGACATGCCTTGCCTTGCCATGCCATGTCATTCCATGCCTTGCATTTCCTTTCCTTTCCATGCCATGCCATGCCTTTCCTTTCCAAGCCATGAATTTCCTTGACATGCCATGCCTTGCCTTGATTTTCCATGTCATTCCTTACTATTATGAAACTACGGCTTACCATATTTTTAATAATTTTAACCTTTTCAATTATATTATAAGCATGTTATCTGCAAAGTTTTTATTGCCACACATTGTTGTACAAGTGTTTTATATATGTCTGTACCCTCTCAACCTTTGTTATATTCAATGGACTCTTGTTGACCATGCATATGTTTGGCTTCTTGTAGTAATGGTTCTTATATCCCAGTGAACACTTTGATTTGATAGTTTATTCTATTTTTAAAACAAGAAGTTATGAAAATTTAGGCTTTATGCTATGCCCCTATTCATAAAGCAATGAGTGATGAAAACAAATGTTTTATGCTAAGTTGGTCTCTCTAGATTCAAATGGATAGATATTTGATCAATATGGTATAAATATGCAATTATTTCAAAATCCTAAATCAAATAGCTCTTACCAATTATTTCAAAATCATAAATCAAATAGATATCACCTCTCCATGCCATACCATGCATTTCCTTTCCATGCATTTCCATACCTTTATTTTCCATGCCATGTCATGCCTTGTCATGTCTAGCCTTACAAGGTGTTAAATTGTAAAACATATGTAATAAGCACTAAGAAAAACCCTAGTTCCATAGATCCTCCATCAAACGATTTTACAGGAAATGAAATGGCAGTTGAGGATCCCCATTAGCTGAAACCCAGTTCCCCAAATCAAATGCAATTGATGGTTTGTCCATCCGAGTCCCATTTTGAGTTTTAACATGAGTTGCAACTCACCTCCTCAAGCCATTTAGGGACATGTTGACAATTTGTTCCCGAGGCATAAAATCCAAAAAGAGAAGCATAATCAAGTTTTGTAAGCTCCCACACATCTGTTTGGTCAATTCCCATGCAATCACACTACCCACAATTTCTTGACACTTTGTTCTTGAAAATCAACCTCTTGTTCAGAAATTGAATTATGCCTCAATGAGAAAAACCCTAGTGTCAGAGATCTTCCAAAAAATGGTTTCCCATAAAACAAAATGACAATGGAGGGGCCCCACTAGATGAAACCTAGTGCCCTGAATCCAATCCAATTAACAATTTTCCCATCCGAGTATAGGTTTGAGTTTTATTGTGAGTTGCAACTCACCTCCTCAAGTCATTCAGGTACATGTTGGCAATTTGGTCTGGGTTACAAAATCTAAACCGAGAAGCATAACAAAGTTTTATAAGCTCCCACACATATATTTGGACAAGACCCGCTCGACCACACTACCCACAATTTTCTGACACAATGTTCTTGAAAATAGACCTCTTGTTCATAAATTGCATTATGCCTCATTGAGAAAAACCCTAGTTCTGAAGATCCTCCATCAAATGCTTTTCCAGGAAATGGAATGATAGCGGAGGGGTCCCACTAGATGACACCTAGGGCGTTAGATCCAATGCAACTAATGATTCATCCATCCAAGTCTCGGTTTTAATTTTCTCGCGAGTTGCAACTCCCCTCCTCAAGCCATTCAACAACATATTGGAAATTTGGTCTAGGGGAATAAAATTCAAACCTAGCAACATAATGGAGTTTTGTAAGCTCCCACACATCTATTTGGCCAAGGCCCAAGTGACCACACTGCCCATAATTTCCCGACATATTGTTCTTGAAAATCGACCTCTTGTTCATAAATTGCATTATTCCTCATTGAGAAAAATCCTAGTTCTGAAGATCCTCCATCAAATGATTTTCAGAGAAATGAAATGACAGTGGAGGGGCCCCACTAGTTGAAACCCGGTGCCTCATATCCAATACAACCAACAGTTCATCTATCTGATTTCCAGTTTGATTTTTATCACAAGTTGAAACTCGCCTCCTCAAGCCATTCACAGGCATGTTGACAATTTGGTCTGGGGGCATAAAATCCAAACCGAGCACCATAACAAAGTTTCATAAGGTCGTACATGTCTGTTTGGCCAAGGACCAAACTACCCACAATTTCCCACCATAATGTTCTTGAAAATCGACCTCTTGTTCATAAATTTCACTATGCCTCATTGAGAAAAACCCTAGTTCCAAAGATCCTCCATCAAACACTTTTCTGGGAAACGAAATGACAGCAGAGGGGCCCCACTAGTCAAAAATTGGTGCCTCAGATCCAATGCAACCGACGGTTTGTCCATCTGAGTCTCGACTTGAGTTTTATCATGAGTTATGACTCGCCTGCTCGATCCATTCAGGGACATGTTGGAAATAGACCTAGACCAAAACCATGACCATGAAATAGACCTAGACCTAGACTGAGACCTAAACCTTTACCTAGACTAAGACCTAGACCTACACCATTACCATGACCTATACCATGACATAGACCATGAATTATACCAAGGCATGACAAGGAAAGGAACAATAAGGCAATGTCTTGGTATAGGTCTAGGTCTAGGCATGGCAATGCAAGGAAATAAAAAGAAAGGCAATACATGACAAGGATACGAAAATATAGACATGGCAAGGCAAGGCAAGGTCTAGTTAAGACATGGCATGGCATGGAATAGTAAGGAAAGGCATGGCATGACAAGGTAAGAAAATTCAAGGCATGGCATGAAAAGGCAAGGTATGGCTTGGAAAGGAAAGGAATGGCATGGGATGGAAAGGAAAGGCGAGGCATGGCTTGGAAAGAAAAGGAAAGACATGGAAAAGAAAGGAATGGCATGGCATGGCATGGAATAGTAAGGAAAGGCATGGCATGACAAGGTGGGACAATGCAAGGTATGGAAAGGCAAGGAATGACTTGGAAAGGCAAGGCATGACATGGAATGGAAAGGAAAGGAAAGGCATGGCATGGTGTATTCTTCTTCATGTGAATATGTGTTCCTCCACCTTGCTTTAGAACCGTCACTTTTTCCTATTTTACTTTGATCTTGATGTGCTCAAACAAGGAGTGAAAACATGCAATAGTAAACCTTTCATCCATGAGCTTGAAGGCTTTCCATTTCATAATATATTTGATTCCAAGAACTCTTAGTTTCCTCTTAGTTGAATTTTTCACAATGTTGCAATAAAACTTCAATGAACATTTACTTGTGGATTGTTTAAATGCTTCCTTACTCTATTCATAATATGGTATTTTAAATAATGTGACATTAGTGTTGGAAGTGGTAATCCATTCTTTGATAAGTGATTGAAATATGGAAGTGTATGAGACACTATAAACAATTATTTGTCTTTGTATCATTCTATAATATTTCATAAAAAACAATGGCTTGAAGAAATGTCCTTTTCACATAACACTCTCCAAAATATGCACACAAGTATGAGTTAAAACATGTCATTCATTCAACATTCATTCAAAATAAAGTTCATCAAATTTCCACATTAAGAAATGATTCATTTATGGAAATTTCATCAAGGATTTTAATTAAGAAACTCTTGAAGGAACATATCACCATAATGCACATCAGAATCCATTATGAGTTTGGAAAAATAGTTTGGTTTTCACTTCCCACAATGAATCATTAATTGTTTCAATTTATAATTGCATCTACTTGGGGGTGATTATGAGATTAAAATAATAAAATATGACTCACTTCAATTGAAAACGGGTCTACTGATCCATTTCTCATTTCATAACTCGATATGTGATCATTTCACATCAAATGAGTGAAATTGAAATGTCACCATAATGCACATCAGAATCCATGAGGTGTTAGGAAAAATAGTTTGGTTTTCTCTTCCCACAATGAATAATCCATTGTTACACTTTATGATTGCATATACTTGGGGTGATTATGAGAGTAAAAGAATAAAACATGAGTCACTTCAATTGAAAAACTTTCTACTAATCCATTTCTCATTTCAAAACTTGATATGGAATGATTTCACACTGGATGAGTGAAATTGAAATGAAAATCCTCTTGCATGTCCTTTAATCCATCATTTGCTTTGTGGCTCCATAAAATGTAAGCATTTTTTAAATGATAATAAAACTTAAATCCATTTTCCAAATCCTTCATAAAATCTACAATCAACACATGAGAATGAGATTAATCAATCAAATGAAAAGAATGATGAATATATGGTTTGTAAAAAACATTTTCCTTGGAATTCCTCAAGTAAGGTCAATGTTTCTCAAGCCCAAGATATGCAAAAAATATAAAAGACACTAGGTGATTATTCTGAAAACAAATTTCTCAAGGAAAATGGCATGGCAAGGCAAGGCATGGCATGGAAAGGAAAGGCATGGCATTGCATGGCAAGGAAAGGCATGTCATGACATGGCATAGAAAGTAAATGCATGGCTTGGCAAGGAAAGGAAAGGAAAGGCATCGCAAATCAAGGAAAGACGTTCCATGGCGTGACATCGAATGGCATGCCAAGTCAAGGCATGGAATGATGAGGAAAGACATGGAAAGGAAATGAATGGAAAGGAATGGCATATAAAGGCATCACATGGCATGGCAAGGCAAGATATAGCATGTAAATTAAAGGCATGGCAAGGCATGGAATCACATGGCATGGAAAGGAAAGGAATGGAATGGAAAGGAAAGGCATGGCAAGGCATGGCATGGAAAGGTAAGGCATGGCTTGGAAAGGAAAGGAAAGGCATGACAATGCAAGGCATGCCATGAGATGGCATGGAAAGGCAAGGCATGGCATGGAAAGTGAAGGAAATTCAAGGCATGACATGGCATGGCATGGAAAGGCAAGGCATGGAAAATGAAGGCAAGGCAAGGCATGGCATGGAAAGGCAAGGAATGGCATGACATGGAAAAAAAAGGAATGGAATGGCATGGAAAGGAAATGACATGGCATGGTTAAAAAAGGCAAGGCATGGATTGTAAAGGCAAGGTATTTCATGGCATGTCAAGGCAAGGAAAGGCATGGCATGGAATGACATGGCATGGCAATGTAAGGCATGTCATGACAAGGCAAGGCATGCCATGGCATGGCATGGAAAGACAAGGCAAGACATGGAATGACAAGGCAAGGCAAGGAATGACATGGCAAGGAAAAATCACATTGTTGTGTGGAAATGAAATTACTGATATAAAGTTACGTCATATGTCCCTACAAAAAATGTTTTTTTATTTCTTGGGATGAGAAATGTTCTTTTTTTTGTGATTCTTGTTTCATTGCAATCGACATTTTGATTTTAAGTTTTCCATACATATTGTTATGGAAAGGTATATATTTATTGTTGTATAGGTTAAAATGGGAAGCTACATGGAAATACATGGAAGGAGGGATTAGTCTATTTTAGATCATAGTTATGTCCTGGGGATTTGTAAATGTAACAACCTATATTTTGTCCTTAGAAGGATAGAACTTTGATTTTTAATTATCTTAGTGATTCATTTCTTAGTACTTGTTGGGTTTAGTTATAATCATATATAAATTTGATATGTATACATCTGGATCTATTTATGTATTGCAAGATATTGTTTTTATTGTTATGTGTTTATGATGATGATCGTTTTGTGATTTGTTTAAACATGCAAATTGAAATGTGTAAATTTGGTATGTGGATACTAGTTCAAAATTATGTTTTGAATGTATAATATATGCAAGGCATCATGTGAATAAATAAACATTTCTTAATTGAACATTAATATAAATAAGGATTCTCATATGAAATTTGTAATGTATATGCATGGATATGAATTATGCAATATCTAAATGGCTATAGTGCTGAGGTGACCAAGGCATGGCATGGAAAGGCAAGGAAAGGCATGGCATGTCATGGAAAGTCAAGGAAAGGAATGACATGGCAAGACATGGCAAGGAAAGGCATGGCATGCCAAGGAAAGGAAAGGCATGGAAAGGAATGACATGGCATGGAAATGCAAGACAATGCAAGGCATGGCATGGAATGACATGGCAAGGAAAGGAATGACATGGCATGGCATGGAAAGGCAAGTTAAAGAAACACAAGGAAAGGAATGGAATGGAAAGGAAAGTCATGCCATGGCATGGAAAAGCATGACATGACATGTCATGACAAGTGAAGGAAAGACAAGGAATGGAATGACATGGAAAGGCACGACATGGCATGGAAATTCAAGGAAAGGCATGGTATGGCATGGCATGGTAAGGAAGGTAAGGTAAGACAAGGAAAGGCAAGGCAAGGTAAGGGAACACAAGGCAAGGAAAGGAAAGACAAGGATAGGAAATAAAGGCAAGCAAAGGAAAGGCAAGGCTAGGAAAGCAAGGCAAGGCAAGTCTAGGTACTGATCACATACTTTGTTATGGATGCCCCATCCACTTGGCATCTTGCACATTCATCCATGGAGTTGGATACCTTGGAATTCACACATGTGAAGTGGTTGCATGCATGCACATTCTTGGAGGGAACATTACATGTGGACACTTGACATTTGAATTGGGTTGATGCCTATTTTTGGTGGTGTGTTCCCTTCATGAGTATTATTTGGTGTATACTACTACTATTTTTGTATGAGGGTGAATTGCTTTCGAGAGGCTAATGTCCACATGTTGTAACATGGTCAACCATGGATTGATGAGAGATATAACGTATTCATTATTATAATATTTATTTGACTTGTCATGGAGTTAGTTAGCAAATAATAATATTTTATTGTAAAAGAGAAGAGACTCACTCTATAAAGAAGAATTCTCTCTCTCCATTGTAAAGGGTGGAGAATTTGAGAATTTAGAAGCTCTCCTATTGGGATACATTGTAGAACATTTTGGCAAGCTTAATGGAGAATTTGAGGTATATTTTCATTTGATATGAGAATTTATTGTGCACTCATATTTTATGTGTTGATTTTGTATTAAGAAACCCTTGTAACATGCTGTGATTGCAATTATAATGAACCATGCTTCATTTTGGATAGATTATTGTGAGGTTTCAACTCTCTTATTTCTATTGTGATTATGTTATCCTATTGGTTCCTGGAGTCTTAACTGGGATGGAACTTCAACCTTTGTCAAATTTAGGTAATGATAACCATTAATTGATTATGGATTTAGCACTTAGTAATATTTTCCACCATAAGAGATTTGTTAATGTGTAACACAAGTATTTATAATCACTTTAGAAAAAAAACATACATTCATACACTTTGAAATTCATACATTCATCAACATAAAATGAAGAAACAATGAGATTCATAAAAAGTGTGCCATGAAATGTGTGTGTGTGTGTGTGTGTGTGTGTGTGTGTGTGTATTCAACATTGTCTAAATTGTACATTTTTTACAAAATGGAACCTCGTTCCCAATATACAAAATGAAAGCAAGTTCCCTAACATAAAAAACAACCATATGGTGGCCTAGATACAAAATGGCAATAATTGGTCAAACATTGACCACTGCCACCCTCACCACCCTCAAGAGAATCCTAGAAATCTATCTTTCTTCTCTTGCTTGAAGAAGCACCTCGAGTGGATTTGGGCATGTGCGTGCTTTGTCGCTTCATAGAATGCACAAATAAAAAACATTGTTATAAGTTTTTTTCCATAATGAATTAAAAGACTTACAAAATGATACTTTGTAATTTAACATAAAACAAATCACCGCATATGGAACTGACAATCGTGAGGGTGTTACCCTCCTCTTCTACCATAATCACTCAGTGATGCCACCCTACGTTAGTTACAAGGATCAAATCATCGAAATTAAACAAATATGCATAAAATAAAATTCATGATACACAAAAAATTATCATCAACACATTATCTCACCGTGAATATATCAGGCTTCGGTGGAGATTCATTGGTAGGTGGAGCACTTGACTATAAAAAATGTGATGAGGAAACCTCTATTGTGGTAGCCTTGCTGGATGGGGCCAATAGAAATGGTGGTGGGGGTGGATGGCATATAGGTGCATCCAATGTGGATGGATGCGATGGAATAGGTGGTGTAGATGGGTGGCCTATGGGTGCATACACTGAGGATGCACTGAATAAGAAATATGTTGTGTGTGGGAGGCAATAGACCCCCACATGTTGTATAAGTGATGGAAACTCCCTTAGCCTAGAGTAAGGTAACCCATGATCAAAGGCCAGGTGCCCAGGGAGTGGAATAGTACTATATCTAGCGAATATGTCAATAACCTGCATACATATTAATAATATTGAACTATTAGTACCAAATAGTAAAATTCAACAACATAAATACAACAAATTTGATGTTTAAATGGTATTTAACTCTACACATGATACCTGTGATGCAGGTGACTTGTCCATCATAGATGGACATTACTTGGCATCAGCTAGTCCCACAACCTGTAAAAAAACAAGAACATTAAAAGTTAGAGGATGTCATAACACAAAGAAATGACCATGGTGAATTTATCAAATGTGACACATACTTGTGTATGGGGTATGCCAAATGAGCAGGCTGCCTCTATTGCTTCATCAGTGGTGGAGACATGCACTGATGCATCCATGGGCGTAGAGGGTCTACTACACGAACGCAACAACAACAAAACAACATAATGATATAATGATATAAATAAATACAATACCATATAAATATATAATGATGAAGAAAACAAAGATGATTAACATACTAACCTCCTCCATGAAGTTATGTTATCGATTGGCCTCCATAGGCCCATAGTTGGTCTACCTGTAACTAAATAATATGTGAGGTTCACTTGGATGACTGTAATGTCCATGTTCCCTCTCCTCACTCCACTCTATTGTATGGGGTGAAGCTCCAACCCCTCTATCAATGTCACCGATAGACACCTCCTCTCAAGATATTGCAACAAAGCTACCATGTTGCACTAGGCTCTGATTCAATGATGATATAACTAATTATACCTACTGCAAGCACTCTACAACAGGAGGATACTGAACATGGGGGTTAGTCCTTCGCTGGGGGGGGCAAGGACCTAACACGAGATTGCTCCAAGCATGCTCTCAGTCATGTGTATACCCTCGACCTACCCCATGGAATTCATCAATGTCGAAGTAGTTGACATGCTGACCCAAAATAAATTCATCCCGCAATTTTCATAAAAAATATAAAGGCACCTCCCTGTTATTGAATATAGGTTTATCAAATACGATGTACCACCTATCCATCCATTTTTCATTAATTTGTGGGTGGACGCACTAGTCATTGCAAATGTGTTTCTTGGTCACATGTGGTTATTGTTGAGATCGAGGATCAATAAAAACATACATCAATTGTTGTTTTGATGTACCCAAGTCTCCAACTTGCTTTCTTTCCAATCCAATGTTGTAATACTCAAACATTCTTTCCCTATATTCAGAAAATAGAAGTCAATTTCCCTTGGACACTTGCAATGGACCTCACAATGATGTCCAAAAAGGTGTCCAAGGACTCTCTTATTTGTTCTCTCATGCCCCTTAATTGATTTAATAGTTTTCTTAATGTTTCCAACCCCTCATTAATTTGGGTGGTTATGGTGCATTGGGGTTTTCCTCTCCTTGGTCTATTGGTTGACAATTTACATTGTCTATGGGTTCCATTTTATAACATATGTTGCATTTTAAAAATTAAATTTAATAAGTGGAATTATGAAAAAGGTATTACAAACAACAATTTCATTTTATCCCAACAAAATCATTAACATAGTTTTTTGTAAAACAAAGAAAACCTATGTGTTATCTTTGCAATGAAATTGAAAAAAACTTATACAAGATTAGTGAATTGTTGAGATATTTACATTCAAGTATGAATTATGTGTAGTGAACCTAGCTAATAAGTGTTCAATATCATTGGGATTTACATCCATAACTTATGACTAATTATTTTGTATTTTTTGCAAAGCCAAGAGGAAATGATAAAAAATCAACCATACCTTTCTTGCAATGGACACGGTGGAAAGATACCAAGTTTTTATCCTCATATATTAGTCATGTTTTCTTTCTCCAATTGAAAAAATCACAAGCGCGGTGTGAAAATGAGCACAAAACTCACCCGCGGTCCCTTAAAAATAGGGCACAACAGGGAAGTGTGAATGTTCCTATGGACGAACCTACGTGACATGCTGACTGGAGGTTTGGGCCTTGCCAAACCTATAGGATTAGGAACGCATGCATTTTCCTAAGAATGCACATGCATTCCTGCAAGTGCACATTCCTACTGACCCCCTTTCCACTTTTTCGTCCACCAACTTTGTTCACTCACCCATATGGTTTTAGGAATAATGATGACTCAAAAGAATATTTCCAAAATCACTTAATATTTTAAACTTCAAGAGATGAACATTATATGAATAGGATATCCAATAAATCAATCGATATCATCGTTTGGCATCAACAACAAAATACAACCAACCTTATGGTGAAGGAAAATGAATTTTCTTTGACATGATCAATGACTTGCTTCCACAATTATGTATGCATTTAGATATAATGATGACTCACAAGCATGTTTCCAAAAACATTTAATATTTTCAGTTTCATAAGACGACATGATATGCCTTGATATTTTCAAGTAGGATGATCTTGTATTCTACTATCATCCACCCATGAAGTCTACATCTTCTCTTCTGCATGCTTCTATAACCACCATTTCTATGAACATGAGGTTTGCACTTTCCCACAATTCAATCTAACTATGACAACATTTATAAAATTTTTAAAGAATCAACACTGATATTCAAGAGTCCACTACAATATGAAACCAAAATCACATACATAATGAACTTAGATAAATGTAAAGTCCAACTTGACTCTTGCATTAGATTTTTCTTTTATCTATTCATAAGTTAGATATACCACCTAACCAATTATTATGTACATATAACACACACTTAAAATTGTATCTATGCATCACTTATGTTTTTATGTTCAATTTAATTAAACTTTATACTATAAAGATAATACATGATCTACATTTAATACATAATCATATTCAATGTAATGTATGCTAAGACTTGGGGCTTAATGCCCCTTTAATATGAGTCATCCTCCCTACAAGCTAAATCATCCATGAATGCAACATTGTACCATGTTTTTCTTTGTTACCCATAGTATGCTAAACCTAATCCATCATAACACATAAGTCATGGTGAATAAACCTTGATCTAATCCATCATATGCTAATTTTGTTGGCAATGGGTCTAAATTTATGGATATGGTGCACATTCTATTTATTGATGCTTCTACATTGATATCCATTAATGATGAATTGTCTAATTGGGTCTGCATGCATAGATATATTAGGAAAGGACAGTAATCCATTTACACCATTTCTCATCTATTAGGTACATATGGTATTTATTTTACACCATATCTTTATGTTATAGTTGTTGTTTCTCTTTGATATCTTTTAAAAGTAGCTATGATGCATAGGAGGATACGAGATACTTAGATCCCAAGTGGTAATATGGTCCTCAAGAACCACTTATCTTATGATTTGATTATATTCATTTTATTGGATCCATATTTAGTCATTGGGGGCATGAGATGATTAGATGCATCCTACAAGACATAAAGTGTACTTTCTTCAGTGAAAACAAGTCCAAAATTGTTTTCGATTAAATTTGATGAAACTACGAATTAAGTACATTGACAATAGAGGAGGGTAATACCAATAGATATTGTGAGATATCTCTACATACCATTTGGGAATGATATTTCCCCTTTTATTATGTGGGATTAGTGCATTGAAAAAATCCATAAAAAATTGTTGTGGTGGTAATCCAAGGATTTTATCTTTTAAAAGAACCTCACCAAAAATTTGAAAGTTCTATAGGTAGGTCATGTTTATTACTTGTATTATCTATGTCCTTAGTCATTTAATATATGAAGCTAGAAGAAATCTCTAGATCCTTTAATTGGACAAAGTTTGGAGGAACTAAGTGCATGCACTTAATTCCATTGGACAACGTGTAAAATTGATGGTGGACTAGAGTCTTAGATATTTGTACATGGGGAAAGATTATGACCTAGAGAGATGTGTTGTAAGATGCCTTGAAGGGGATGCCACATGGAAGTCTCTCCTCACTTTTAAGATTCTTCACATTAGCCACTTTGATATAATTTGAGGGAACTTTGAGGGATTTAGTATTATTAGGTCTCTCTCTATGATTTTAGGATGTAGGGGTCATGTGTTCTTAGATGGATTTGGGATATGTGGCAAGTTAGCTATATCTTTGAGTATTTAGGGAACATGAAAGGGTGATATTTATCTTGAACAACTTTTATACTTGAGGATTCAAC
>ML786574.1:386723-396828 GCA_009831015.1 Picea engelmannii | reverse complement strand
TATTTGTCTTTGTATCATTCTATAATATTTCATAAAAAACAATGGCTTGAAGAAATGTCCTTTTCACATAACACTCTCCAAAATATGCACACAAGTATGAGTTAAAACATGTCATTCATTCAACATTCATTCAAAATAAAGTTCATCAAATTTCCACATTAAGAAATGATTCATTTATGGAAATTTCATCAAGGATTTTAATTAAGAAACTCTTGAAGGAACATATCACCATAATGCACATCAGAATCCATTATGAGTTTGGAAAAATAGTTTGGTTTTCACTTCCCACAATGAATCATTAATTGTTTCAATTTATAATTGCATCTACTTGGGGGTGATTATGAGATTAAAATAATAAAATATGACTCACTTCAATTGAAAACGGGTCTACTGATCCATTTCTCATTTCATAACTCGATATGTGATCATTTCACATCAAATGAGTGAAATTGAAATGTCACCATAATGCACATCAGAATCCATGAGGTGTTAGGAAAAATAGTTTGGTTTTCTCTTCCCACAATGAATAATCCATTGTTACACTTTATGATTGCATATACTTGGGGTGATTATGAGAGTAAAAGAATAAAACATGAGTCACTTCAATTGAAAAAC
This sequence comes from Picea engelmannii, assembly GCA_009831015.1. Classification (NCBI taxonomy): domain Eukaryota; kingdom Viridiplantae; phylum Streptophyta; class Pinopsida; order Pinales; family Pinaceae; genus Picea; species Picea engelmannii. The sequence goes on along the minus strand of ML786574.1, from coordinate 396,213 downwards.
TTTCTACTAATCCATTTCTCATTTCAAAACTTGATATGGAATGATTTCACACTGGATGAGTGAAATTGAAATGAAAATCCTCTTGCATGTCCTTTAATCCATCATTTGCTTTGTGGCTCCATAAAATGTAAGCATTTTTTAAATGATAATAAAACTTAAATCCATTTTCCAAATCCTTCATAAAATCTACAATCAACACATGAGAATGAGATTAATCAATCAAATGAAAAGAATGATGAATATATGGTTTGTAAAAAACATTTTCCTTGGAATTCCTCAAGTAAGGTCAATGTTTCTCAAGCCCAAGATATGCAAAAAATATAAAAGACACTAGGTGATTATTCTGAAAACAAATTTCTCAAGGAAAATGGCATGGCAAGGCAAGGCATGGCATGGAAAGGAAAGGCATGGCATTGCATGGCAAGGAAAGGCATGTCATGACATGGCATAGAAAGTAAATGCATGGCTTGGCAAGGAAAGGAAAGGAAAGGCATCGCAAATCAAGGAAAGACGTTCCATGGCGTGACATCGAATGGCATGCCAAGTCAAGGCATGGAATGATGAGGAAAGACATGGAAAGGAAATGAATGGAAAGGAATGGCATATAAAGGCATCACATGGCATGGCAAGGCAAGATATAGCATGTAAATTAAAGGCATGGCAAGGCATGGAATCACATGGCATGGAAAGGAAAGGAATGGAATGGAAAGGAAAGGCATGGCAAGGCATGGCATGGAAAGGTAAGGCATGGCTTGGAAAGGAAAGGAAAGGCATGACAATGCAAGGCATGCCATGAGATGGCATGGAAAGGCAAGGCATGGCATGGAAAGTGAAGGAAATTCAAGGCATGACATGGCATGGCATGGAAAGGCAAGGCATGGAAAATGAAGGCAAGGCAAGGCATGGCATGGAAAGGCAAGGAATGGCATGACATGGAAAAAAAAGGAATGGAATGGCATGGAAAGGAAATGACATGGCATGGTTAAAAAAGGCAAGGCATGGATTGTAAAGGCAAGGTATTTCATGGCATGTCAAGGCAAGGAAAGGCATGGCATGGAATGACATGGCATGGCAATGTAAGGCATGTCATGACAAGGCAAGGCATGCCATGGCATGGCATGGAAAGACAAGGCAAGACATGGAATGACAAGGCAAGGCAAGGAATGACATGGCAAGGAAAAATCACATTGTTGTGTGGAAATGAAATTACTGATATAAAGTTACGTCATATGTCCCTACAAAAAATGTTTTTTTATTTCTTGGGATGAGAAATGTTCTTTTTTTTGTGATTCTTGTTTCATTGCAATCGACATTTTGATTTTAAGTTTTCCATACATATTGTTATGGAAAGGTATATATTTATTGTTGTATAGGTTAAAATGGGAAGCTACATGGAAATACATGGAAGGAGGGATTAGTCTATTTTAGATCATAGTTATGTCCTGGGGATTTGTAAATGTAACAACCTATATTTTGTCCTTAGAAGGATAGAACTTTGATTTTTAATTATCTTAGTGATTCATTTCTTAGTACTTGTTGGGTTTAGTTATAATCATATATAAATTTGATATGTATACATCTGGATCTATTTATGTATTGCAAGATATTGTTTTTATTGTTATGTGTTTATGATGATGATCGTTTTGTGATTTGTTTAAACATGCAAATTGAAATGTGTAAATTTGGTATGTGGATACTAGTTCAAAATTATGTTTTGAATGTATAATATATGCAAGGCATCATGTGAATAAATAAACATTTCTTAATTGAACATTAATATAAATAAGGATTCTCATATGAAATTTGTAATGTATATGCATGGATATGAATTATGCAATATCTAAATGGCTATAGTGCTGAGGTGACCAAGGCATGGCATGGAAAGGCAAGGAAAGGCATGGCATGTCATGGAAAGTCAAGGAAAGGAATGACATGGCAAGACATGGCAAGGAAAGGCATGGCATGCCAAGGAAAGGAAAGGCATGGAAAGGAATGACATGGCATGGAAATGCAAGACAATGCAAGGCATGGCATGGAATGACATGGCAAGGAAAGGAATGACATGGCATGGCATGGAAAGGCAAGTTAAAGAAACACAAGGAAAGGAATGGAATGGAAAGGAAAGTCATGCCATGGCATGGAAAAGCATGACATGACATGTCATGACAAGTGAAGGAAAGACAAGGAATGGAATGACATGGAAAGGCACGACATGGCATGGAAATTCAAGGAAAGGCATGGTATGGCATGGCATGGTAAGGAAGGTAAGGTAAGACAAGGAAAGGCAAGGCAAGGTAAGGGAACACAAGGCAAGGAAAGGAAAGACAAGGATAGGAAATAAAGGCAAGCAAAGGAAAGGCAAGGCTAGGAAAGCAAGGCAAGGCAAGTCTAGGTACTGATCACATACTTTGTTATGGATGCCCCATCCACTTGGCATCTTGCACATTCATCCATGGAGTTGGATACCTTGGAATTCACACATGTGAAGTGGTTGCATGCATGCACATTCTTGGAGGGAACATTACATGTGGACACTTGACATTTGAATTGGGTTGATGCCTATTTTTGGTGGTGTGTTCCCTTCATGAGTATTATTTGGTGTATACTACTACTATTTTTGTATGAGGGTGAATTGCTTTCGAGAGGCTAATGTCCACATGTTGTAACATGGTCAACCATGGATTGATGAGAGATATAACGTATTCATTATTATAATATTTATTTGACTTGTCATGGAGTTAGTTAGCAAATAATAATATTTTATTGTAAAAGAGAAGAGACTCACTCTATAAAGAAGAATTCTCTCTCTCCATTGTAAAGGGTGGAGAATTTGAGAATTTAGAAGCTCTCCTATTGGGATACATTGTAGAACATTTTGGCAAGCTTAATGGAGAATTTGAGGTATATTTTCATTTGATATGAGAATTTATTGTGCACTCATATTTTATGTGTTGATTTTGTATTAAGAAACCCTTGTAACATGCTGTGATTGCAATTATAATGAACCATGCTTCATTTTGGATAGATTATTGTGAGGTTTCAACTCTCTTATTTCTATTGTGATTATGTTATCCTATTGGTTCCTGGAGTCTTAACTGGGATGGAACTTCAACCTTTGTCAAATTTAGGTAATGATAACCATTAATTGATTATGGATTTAGCACTTAGTAATATTTTCCACCATAAGAGATTTGTTAATGTGTAACACAAGTATTTATAATCACTTTAGAAAAAAAACATACATTCATACACTTTGAAATTCATACATTCATCAACATAAAATGAAGAAACAATGAGATTCATAAAAAGTGTGCCATGAAATGTGTGTGTGTGTGTGTGTGTGTGTGTGTGTGTGTGTATTCAACATTGTCTAAATTGTACATTTTTTACAAAATGGAACCTCGTTCCCAATATACAAAATGAAAGCAAGTTCCCTAACATAAAAAACAACCATATGGTGGCCTAGATACAAAATGGCAATAATTGGTCAAACATTGACCACTGCCACCCTCACCACCCTCAAGAGAATCCTAGAAATCTATCTTTCTTCTCTTGCTTGAAGAAGCACCTCGAGTGGATTTGGGCATGTGCGTGCTTTGTCGCTTCATAGAATGCACAAATAAAAAACATTGTTATAAGTTTTTTTCCATAATGAATTAAAAGACTTACAAAATGATACTTTGTAATTTAACATAAAACAAATCACCGCATATGGAACTGACAATCGTGAGGGTGTTACCCTCCTCTTCTACCATAATCACTCAGTGATGCCACCCTACGTTAGTTACAAGGATCAAATCATCGAAATTAAACAAATATGCATAAAATAAAATTCATGATACACAAAAAATTATCATCAACACATTATCTCACCGTGAATATATCAGGCTTCGGTGGAGATTCATTGGTAGGTGGAGCACTTGACTATAAAAAATGTGATGAGGAAACCTCTATTGTGGTAGCCTTGCTGGATGGGGCCAATAGAAATGGTGGTGGGGGTGGATGGCATATAGGTGCATCCAATGTGGATGGATGCGATGGAATAGGTGGTGTAGATGGGTGGCCTATGGGTGCATACACTGAGGATGCACTGAATAAGAAATATGTTGTGTGTGGGAGGCAATAGACCCCCACATGTTGTATAAGTGATGGAAACTCCCTTAGCCTAGAGTAAGGTAACCCATGATCAAAGGCCAGGTGCCCAGGGAGTGGAATAGTACTATATCTAGCGAATATGTCAATAACCTGCATACATATTAATAATATTGAACTATTAGTACCAAATAGTAAAATTCAACAACATAAATACAACAAATTTGATGTTTAAATGGTATTTAACTCTACACATGATACCTGTGATGCAGGTGACTTGTCCATCATAGATGGACATTACTTGGCATCAGCTAGTCCCACAACCTGTAAAAAAACAAGAACATTAAAAGTTAGAGGATGTCATAACACAAAGAAATGACCATGGTGAATTTATCAAATGTGACACATACTTGTGTATGGGGTATGCCAAATGAGCAGGCTGCCTCTATTGCTTCATCAGTGGTGGAGACATGCACTGATGCATCCATGGGCGTAGAGGGTCTACTACACGAACGCAACAACAACAAAACAACATAATGATATAATGATATAAATAAATACAATACCATATAAATATATAATGATGAAGAAAACAAAGATGATTAACATACTAACCTCCTCCATGAAGTTATGTTATCGATTGGCCTCCATAGGCCCATAGTTGGTCTACCTGTAACTAAATAATATGTGAGGTTCACTTGGATGACTGTAATGTCCATGTTCCCTCTCCTCACTCCACTCTATTGTATGGGGTGAAGCTCCAACCCCTCTATCAATGTCACCGATAGACACCTCCTCTCAAGATATTGCAACAAAGCTACCATGTTGCACTAGGCTCTGATTCAATGATGATATAACTAATTATACCTACTGCAAGCACTCTACAACAGGAGGATACTGAACATGGGGGTTAGTCCTTCGCTGGGGGGGGCAAGGACCTAACACGAGATTGCTCCAAGCATGCTCTCAGTCATGTGTATACCCTCGACCTACCCCATGGAATTCATCAATGTCGAAGTAGTTGACATGCTGACCCAAAATAAATTCATCCCGCAATTTTCATAAAAAATATAAAGGCACCTCCCTGTTATTGAATATAGGTTTATCAAATACGATGTACCACCTATCCATCCATTTTTCATTAATTTGTGGGTGGACGCACTAGTCATTGCAAATGTGTTTCTTGGTCACATGTGGTTATTGTTGAGATCGAGGATCAATAAAAACATACATCAATTGTTGTTTTGATGTACCCAAGTCTCCAACTTGCTTTCTTTCCAATCCAATGTTGTAATACTCAAACATTCTTTCCCTATATTCAGAAAATAGAAGTCAATTTCCCTTGGACACTTGCAATGGACCTCACAATGATGTCCAAAAAGGTGTCCAAGGACTCTCTTATTTGTTCTCTCATGCCCCTTAATTGATTTAATAGTTTTCTTAATGTTTCCAACCCCTCATTAATTTGGGTGGTTATGGTGCATTGGGGTTTTCCTCTCCTTGGTCTATTGGTTGACAATTTACATTGTCTATGGGTTCCATTTTATAACATATGTTGCATTTTAAAAATTAAATTTAATAAGTGGAATTATGAAAAAGGTATTACAAACAACAATTTCATTTTATCCCAACAAAATCATTAACATAGTTTTTTGTAAAACAAAGAAAACCTATGTGTTATCTTTGCAATGAAATTGAAAAAAACTTATACAAGATTAGTGAATTGTTGAGATATTTACATTCAAGTATGAATTATGTGTAGTGAACCTAGCTAATAAGTGTTCAATATCATTGGGATTTACATCCATAACTTATGACTAATTATTTTGTATTTTTTGCAAAGCCAAGAGGAAATGATAAAAAATCAACCATACCTTTCTTGCAATGGACACGGTGGAAAGATACCAAGTTTTTATCCTCATATATTAGTCATGTTTTCTTTCTCCAATTGAAAAAATCACAAGCGCGGTGTGAAAATGAGCACAAAACTCACCCGCGGTCCCTTAAAAATAGGGCACAACAGGGAAGTGTGAATGTTCCTATGGACGAACCTACGTGACATGCTGACTGGAGGTTTGGGCCTTGCCAAACCTATAGGATTAGGAACGCATGCATTTTCCTAAGAATGCACATGCATTCCTGCAAGTGCACATTCCTACTGACCCCCTTTCCACTTTTTCGTCCACCAACTTTGTTCACTCACCCATATGGTTTTAGGAATAATGATGACTCAAAAGAATATTTCCAAAATCACTTAATATTTTAAACTTCAAGAGATGAACATTATATGAATAGGATATCCAATAAATCAATCGATATCATCGTTTGGCATCAACAACAAAATACAACCAACCTTATGGTGAAGGAAAATGAATTTTCTTTGACATGATCAATGACTTGCTTCCACAATTATGTATGCATTTAGATATAATGATGACTCACAAGCATGTTTCCAAAAACATTTAATATTTTCAGTTTCATAAGACGACATGATATGCCTTGATATTTTCAAGTAGGATGATCTTGTATTCTACTATCATCCACCCATGAAGTCTACATCTTCTCTTCTGCATGCTTCTATAACCACCATTTCTATGAACATGAGGTTTGCACTTTCCCACAATTCAATCTAACTATGACAACATTTATAAAATTTTTAAAGAATCAACACTGATATTCAAGAGTCCACTACAATATGAAACCAAAATCACATACATAATGAACTTAGATAAATGTAAAGTCCAACTTGACTCTTGCATTAGATTTTTCTTTTATCTATTCATAAGTTAGATATACCACCTAACCAATTATTATGTACATATAACACACACTTAAAATTGTATCTATGCATCACTTATGTTTTTATGTTCAATTTAATTAAACTTTATACTATAAAGATAATACATGATCTACATTTAATACATAATCATATTCAATGTAATGTATGCTAAGACTTGGGGCTTAATGCCCCTTTAATATGAGTCATCCTCCCTACAAGCTAAATCATCCATGAATGCAACATTGTACCATGTTTTTCTTTGTTACCCATAGTATGCTAAACCTAATCCATCATAACACATAAGTCATGGTGAATAAACCTTGATCTAATCCATCATATGCTAATTTTGTTGGCAATGGGTCTAAATTTATGGATATGGTGCACATTCTATTTATTGATGCTTCTACATTGATATCCATTAATGATGAATTGTCTAATTGGGTCTGCATGCATAGATATATTAGGAAAGGACAGTAATCCATTTACACCATTTCTCATCTATTAGGTACATATGGTATTTATTTTACACCATATCTTTATGTTATAGTTGTTGTTTCTCTTTGATATCTTTTAAAAGTAGCTATGATGCATAGGAGGATACGAGATACTTAGATCCCAAGTGGTAATATGGTCCTCAAGAACCACTTATCTTATGATTTGATTATATTCATTTTATTGGATCCATATTTAGTCATTGGGGGCATGAGATGATTAGATGCATCCTACAAGACATAAAGTGTACTTTCTTCAGTGAAAACAAGTCCAAAATTGTTTTCGATTAAATTTGATGAAACTACGAATTAAGTACATTGACAATAGAGGAGGGTAATACCAATAGATATTGTGAGATATCTCTACATACCATTTGGGAATGATATTTCCCCTTTTATTATGTGGGATTAGTGCATTGAAAAAATCCATAAAAAATTGTTGTGGTGGTAATCCAAGGATTTTATCTTTTAAAAGAACCTCACCAAAAATTTGAAAGTTCTATAGGTAGGTCATGTTTATTACTTGTATTATCTATGTCCTTAGTCATTTAATATATGAAGCTAGAAGAAATCTCTAGATCCTTTAATTGGACAAAGTTTGGAGGAACTAAGTGCATGCACTTAATTCCATTGGACAACGTGTAAAATTGATGGTGGACTAGAGTCTTAGATATTTGTACATGGGGAAAGATTATGACCTAGAGAGATGTGTTGTAAGATGCCTTGAAGGGGATGCCACATGGAAGTCTCTCCTCACTTTTAAGATTCTTCACATTAGCCACTTTGATATAATTTGAGGGAACTTTGAGGGATTTAGTATTATTAGGTCTCTCTCTATGATTTTAGGATGTAGGGGTCATGTGTTCTTAGATGGATTTGGGATATGTGGCAAGTTAGCTATATCTTTGAGTATTTAGGGAACATGAAAGGGTGATATTTATCTTGAACAACTTTTATACTTGAGGATTCAACGTCAATGTATCTTAGTAATTTATACATTTCCATGACATGGTCCATTCTATATGAAGGGATTTCTATGATGATAATAGTTTAAATGAATGTACATCATTATTTTTTTTAATAGAAAAGTTGGGGATTTATATATTAAAAAAGAGCATCAGATCTCCACAAATTACATATGGCAAAGTAAAAAATCCTGTATTTCTTTCCTGAGAATCTAACTGTCTATGGAAATATAGGGAAACTGGTACAACCAGTCCAAAAGAGATACTATTTTTCCAAGTAAAAATGGCAACAAACATGTTCAAAAGTAAAAAAATTTTACATCTCATTTAAAACCTGACTAGTGATTTTGAGGAGGCCCTGGTTCTTCCTGTTGTTACACTTGTTGCACCATTGGATTCGCCTATGTATGGTGAAATTCTTCTTGTCCTTATGATGAAGGGGTCAAGGGGTGACCATTGATGGAAACTGAGTGAAAGGTGGACGGGAGCCTTGACTCACCAGAGCCAATAGAATTCTCTGGCTTTTGTGGGTGGATTGGCGGATTTGCCAATTATTGATAAACTACCCCGATTTTCCTTGTGTTCTTGTTAATTCCCCTGAGGGAAATTGCCAACTCTTGGTTATGTCGTATTTCCTACTGATGCAACTGATCTTGTAGGTTTGCCATTTCCTCTCGCAGTCTCTAGTTTTCTCGCTGAAACTCATAGTGTTGAGAGTCTGTGCGCTCCTCTGATCTTCTAACATATATGCGTAATCAACGAAATTGTTCTCGGAGTTTCTCCGATACACAAGTTAGACAAGAGTAGGGGGCTCTTGATCTTATCCACATATTGACGCAGAGTCTCACGAACAGACTGATCAGACATTCACTGTAGAATCGATGTACACAATCGAAATAAGCAGGGAGAGAATACTAACCAAATTGCAAGAAGAATGTCCTAAACTTCAATGTGATGGCACTGAAAATATCTAGAGGAGCCATGATTGATATAAATATGTACCCTTGATGGAACAGGGTTCCAGATCCAACCACGATTTGAGTTGAGTTCGCGTAGGTAGAGAGTTGAAGTTGATTCCATGAGCATACGGGTGAACGTCAAGAGGGGCGAGTGAAGCTCTGAAAAATATAAAGGGAGTACATGCAGATGATTGGAAGACATGG